>OMNM01044049.1:0-23407 GCA_900302745.1 Parablennius parvicornis
ACCATAATTACACAAGCTGATGGTTTGTCCCAACGGCTGAACATGAGCGCATGAACATTTACGAGCACAAACATGCACACCCAATACACACATATAGATACAGGGATGCAAAGTTACAGCTAAAGGCTTCCTGGTCAGGTAGGTGTTGAGCAACAGCCAGAAAGAGGGACAAGGCGTCAAAAAGAGGAACCAAAGAGAGGAAACAGGCACGGCTGGAAAACTGCCAGAAGATGATCTTCAACGAGTGAAAAGATGGAGGACAAAGAGAAAGTTCTGATGTTTCACTGCAGCAAAAATAGACCAATCATATCGATTGAAGAAAGTATGAGTAATGATGTGATGAATGCAGCAAGTGTCTGTATCAATGATATTGTAAAAGGCCAAACACCGCATGTCTGTGTGCATATGGATACTTGGTGTGTGCACACTGAGATTAGCCTGCAAGGACCTGTAAAGGTCCCTGCTGAGCCTCTCCTTTCACCTGAGCACAACCTGCAGACGGAGGACGAAGTTTTTAACATTTGCCCTCAGTCAAGACTTGCAGGCTCCCTTTTGTGAAGCCTTGTTCCTGTAATCCTGTAAGACTTGTAATCCTGTGAGCGCTAGGCAGTGTAATGAAGGCTGTACGCTGCAGGGAAAAAACAAGCTACTGTCATATTGATGGAGAAAGTTCCACTTTCAGAGGGACAGCTGACTGAGGGCATTTACTGAGTACACAAACAAAACCTGTAACACACAAATAAATGTTGATACGCACAAGATCTGTGGACATCAAAGTCAGATAGTTTCCTGTTCATGACGAGATGAGAAACTTTCCTTGAAACATCCCTGAAACACTGTGGAATCTGTTTACATGACAACGGTACCCAGAGCCACTGAAAATGTTTAGATGAGGGGAAGGTCTACCTTTCAAAAGCGCTTTGACTCCATGTCCATGGAAAGAGGGGAAAACGCAACTTTTTGAAAATGCTTGGACGACTTCTCCTTGGAAAAGGAGGAAAACGCAACTTTTTGAAAACGCACATCACGACCATAGTAACTAGTAGTTCTGCACATGCTCAGTAGCTGGACAGTCAGAACAGTGTTTCCTTCATCGTGTCATGACTCGCAGCCCATATTCTGCTGGACTTGGTGCTTTTATTTTGACAGTCACCGTAATAACAATCCAATGTGGTCGTCTGTCCACTGGAATTGTGTGTCTGTGTGTGTGGTTTCAAAACAACCAGCAACACCCACTAGTGGCCCAACATGCTAACTACACCACATTCAGTAGAAAGGTGTAAACTGCCCATGAGCAAAGTTCAAGGAGCAGCTTCTCTCTGGTACCGTACCTCGGTTTGTACTCTGAGGTGGTCGGCCGGTGGAGAGTTGTGAGCAATGAGACGAGGATTAAAGCCCTTCTTGTTGAGCAGCCAGTAGGTCTTGTGACAGCCTTTACCCTGCAGGGACACAAACACACTGGGGTCAGAGCAGGTCACAAACAGGTCGAGCATCTTTTAGCTGACAAGAGGAACAACAACCACCTTCATTTCGATTTCTCCTCGTTCTTCCAGCTCGAATGATCCAGCGTCGATGAGAATATCGGCCGTGCACTGAGATATGTGAATCTTCAGGGCTGCGTATAATGAACACTTCAAATCAGCAGGTTTAAATTTCAGTCTCATTGAAGCAGATCTGTTATCAGGCTGAGAGAAGAGCAGTTTTGTGTACTTAATGTAAATGAGGTTATCATAAAGGAGGATTTTTGTAAGTTACAAACTGTAAAATGTAACATATATTAACCTTTTAAAGTCACTTTATCTGGCTTAAAAAAGTCTCCCGCATTTTTCACTCAAAGGGCTTTAAAAAGGTTTTTAATATTTTTACAAAAAGTAAGACAAGCTAAAATCTCACATATTTTCGTACACTATGTATCTCTCAACCTCATGTGGAAAAATGTCCTTAGTTTCACATTCAGCATAATTTCACCCTGACTGGGCCGGACCAGTGAAATAGATCGATGGTAGCCTTAAAATTATTTTTTCTTTGATGCGGCACAGAGTTTACGGAATCTTTGTCAAAACTCACGTAAGCTGTTGCTCTCCATGCGAGACGCCGTGTTTACTGTGTCTCCGAAGAGACAGTACCGAGGCATGGTGGTGCCCACCACTCCGGCCACCACTGGACCTGGACACGACGACACAACACGCTGGTTTAACACGACGGAGAGCACCCGGCTGATCGGTCATGAGCGCTTCTTCATTTGCTATCAAATGAAAGTCATGTTGGTTAAAGATTCAAATGTCCAGTGAAGATTTAATGTGCAAATTTAGAACTAAATGGCCACAACTTTTGGTAATTTTGTTCATCTGCTTCTTCAATCAAACATCCAACCCATCAGCCTGACAAAGAAATGTACTAAGATTTACATTATTATTAAAAAGTCTTTTTTTCTGCATTCATAACACAAAACAAACATTTGCAGTTTTTATTGTTCATTTCTGATTATGATTTATGTAGAATAATGTCACAGAAACTTACATAAAATATAGATTTTGATATCAAAGTCATATATACTGACTCTGATTTTGTATAATGAATTATCTGCATATTTTGTTTTTGTTTTTCCTGACTTAGAAACCAAAAATATGAATAATGAAACAAATGAGGCTCAAAACATTTCTATTCATATGTCATAAATCTAAAATGCAGATTGTATTTTAATGTCTATGGACGATTCGGCGTTACAGTAAAAGATCAAACAGTTATTCATGTGGAAGGTGGTGGATTTACCCATTTTAAATAGAAGTGATAATATTTCATGTGAAGTCCAGTCAGATTATTACCTGTTTCTAAAGTAGAAAAAGATACATTGTTGTCTATTTGTGTATCTTTAAATATGATGAACGTGGTGTATCCACACTTAGTTAGAAAGTGTGTTCACAACCACCATAAAATCATTTCAATAAAGTTCAAAATTCAATTTTTACTTTTGCGACAATGAAAAAAATGTAATCTTTTGGCATCTTTTGTTTGTGAACACGTCTGCCTCCCCGCAGAAAAACATGTGACCGATTCCCACTCACCAGAATGTATCCCGACTCGGATGGCGAGGCTCTCGGTGGGCTTGTGACGGATCCTAAAGACCTTGATAGCGCTGAGGAAATGGAGCGCCATTGTGGAGATCTCCAGAGCGTGTTTGGTGCCGTTGCTGATCGGAAGCCCGCTGGCCACCATGTAGGCATCGCCGATAGTCTCCACCTGTTTCAGATAAACTCACATTTTATCACACGGGTTTCGTTTCGCCCCTCCAAAGCGGACCAGACTCGCCTTGTAGACGTCGTAGAGCTTGATGATGTCATCGAAGAGGCTGTAGAGGTCGTTGAGGAAGGTCACCACTTCCATAGCGGAGCTGACGGAGCACATGGAGGTGAAGCCCACGATGTCCGAGAAGAAGATGGTGACGAGCTCGTAGCTTTGTGGCTCCACTGACCTTCCGGTCATCAGCTGGTCAGCGATGTACCTGAACACAGTGAAAGAGTGAAACCGATTCTTTGTTCTTCAGTCACCAAACATCACGTCAAGAGCTGGAGCGCCGGAGAACATCGTACCTGGGTAACATGCTGGAAAGAAGTTTGTCCGCCCGCGTCTTCTCCGCCGTCAGCTGATTGGTCCGCTCCTCCACCACCTCCTCCAGGTGATTGGCGTACTTCTCCAGCTTGTCCACCATGTTGTCCAGTATGTTTGTATGACTGCAGTGCAGAACGTCTGTCACTCAGGAGGCTCGTGTTTCAAGTCTGGAGAAGATGGAGGTGTTCCCCGACCTGTCTGGACTGGTGTCCCTCAGCCGCCTCCTGATGGACCCAAACGGCGGCCGGTGGTCGGGGTTTTCACTCCAGCAAGACCTCATCAGTGCGTTGATGTTCTCCTCACACAGCTGGTCGGACAGCACCGGCCGGAGAGGCTCTCCCTGGAACGGCGTCCTCAGCTGCTTAATAATCTCTAGAAAGGAACAAATCCGAAAAAAAATTCTATTTTAGAATCAGCCCGTTCTTAAAGGTTTTCATCACGTTTTGTGCAGGTTGACCCTGAATCTTATTAAAGCAACTGGACATTGGTAGAAAAGGGTGTAGCTTTGATTAAGAGCAGACTTCCCTGGTCTACTAAAGCTTTGCACAAATAAAAATGGACACAGACATAAAATAGATATGACGATGACCGATAAATCCACAACCACATTGCTGCTCAAATTAATAAAGAAATGAAATAAATAGACATGTAGAAGCCGATCTACTAATACAGTGGCTCCCAAACGTCCTCTTTTAGAAATACCAACAATTCCCCGACCTTTAGGGTCCAGGTTGATATCTTGGAATGGACCGGCCTTGGAGTTGTACATGAGTTCCCACACGATGATGGCGAAGCTGTAGACGTCGCCTTTGGGCGTCCCGTTCACTGTGAACCCGACCTCTCTCAGAAGCTCCGGGGCGGTCCAGTACATTTCTAACACAAATTAAAATAAAATCCGGTGATAAACATCCAGAGAGAAAGAACACGTCGATGAGATTCACCGTCTCACCTTCGTAGTTTGGGTTTTCCAGAGAGATGACCTTATTTTTGCCGCCACATCTAAACTCCCACAACCCGAAGCCAGACAGTTTGATTTGGAGACGACTGTCCACCAGACACGTTCTGGGCTTCAGGTTGCCGTGAAATTTTAAGCTGCTCTTGTGAATGAACTCCATTCCCTGAATCACAAAGAAAATGAAGGTAGCATTGCTTCACGTAAGCCTTGCACAATGGTGATAATGATTGCTGTTGTAAAGACACTCACATTCACGATGTCGTAAGCAAAGGAGAGCTTGAACATCCCGTCTAGTTCCACGTCTGAGCCCTTCAGAACATCCTGCGACAAAGAACACAAACTTCAAGGAGCAAAACGCCTTCTTTTATTAAAGACGTCAGATTTTCTTTCAGTTTGGTGTTTGTTACTAACCTGCAGGCTGCCTTTCTTGCAGTATTGCATGACCTGACAGACGTTTGGGGGCTCGATACAGACGCCAAAGAACTGCACCAAGTTCTCGTGTTTCAGCTCCTTCATCTGTCTTAAAGAGTTTGAGAAGGTTAGGCATGGGACGTTTCATCTCATGGGTATAAAATAATCTTTGTGTTTTTTTTTACAAAGTGGTTCCCAAAATTCACAACATCACATTTTCGGACTCCATTCAGCTCCATCTTGACTTTAGAATGTTGTCTCGCAATTTTTTGCGAACCTCTGATCAACGGATGGAAATTAGCTTTGTGCTAAATATAAGCATAATGTAACCTTGTGAAGAGATGGCTTGTGCATTAATATGCACTGTCTCATTCAAATAAGCAAATAAATACAATCAAATGACCTCCGACCCCAGCTTGAGGCTGCCTTGGACCCCAGGCTGGGGACCTTATACATCACAACTTTTTCCACATATGTATAGGTTAAAAATAATTCAAAAGAAGGAACTTTACCACATTGAACTCTCTGATGATTGAAGGCTTCTGGATGTTGCAGATCAAGCAGTTCTTGAGGTACTTGATGGCCACTTGATTTCCCTGAGTGAGATTCACAACCAGAATTACATCAGACAAAAAGAAAATGTAATAATTTAAGAAATACCTTCATAAGAAATGTTTATTTTAAAAAGCACAAATGTAGCAAGTTGTATGCAAATCAGCGTGTGAGTGACTGAAGTATTTTGTCTTTCTTCTCTTCAGGCAAGTTGGTTTTTACAACACACTGTTGACACGTCTGGACTGGATTCTCTTGTCTTTGTCAAAAACACCGTCTGGTGGTTGTGGATGTGTCAATTTATCAACTGGTCTCACTGACCGACCACCGTCTGTTGACGTTTCGAATGGAGACGGCAGAATCCAGTCCAAACATGTAGATGTGAAAACCTGAAGAGAGGAAAAAGGAAATGCTAACACACAAAATAAAGGCATCATGAACTCAATCAGAGTGAGTGAATTCTGCTGTGTGGGATCACGCACTATAAAAAAAAAGAGTAAAACGAGGCACCTGATAGAGACCGATGGTGATGTAGATGTGTTCTTTCCCTGTTTTGTCTCTCAGGTCGTAGCTGTTGGTGGAAAAGCTGGACTGTGAGCTCCCGCTGCCACTGTGACTCTGTGTGGTGCTCACAGAGACGGCCTGCCCTCCCTGAAGGAGACACAAACACAGTCAACGTCTTGGTGTCCCACCACAGTGACACAATCCTCACGTTCACTCATCCGTGCTCGTACCGACGGCTCCCTGATGATGGTGATGTCGCTGTAGTCGATGATCCACCAGAAGGAGTCGCCCAGTTTGTTCTGCAGCCGCAGCTTCTGCAGCATCAGGACGCCGATGCAGGAAACCGCCAGTAGGCCGATGACGGGGAACGCCACGAGCAGAGCCAGCAGGGTGACGTCTGCGCCCAAAGGAAACACGCTCAGCTTGGAGTCTTTGCAGTCAAAAGGAAAATGTGTAAAAAAAAAAAAAAAAAAATCATTTGATCACCGTTCAACAGCCACTCGCAGAGTTCGTCTTTGAAGCCGCACTCTGGTATATCTGCCGGAGGTCGCCCCTTCGGCCAAACCACAGACCCAAACATAGCTGTCGGTCTGAATATTAAATAGAAAAACTGTTAACTTTACAAAGTTTCGTTATTGTTTTGATAGTAAAAAAAATAAATAAATAAATAAAGATTGTTTGTAAGTGTTTGAGTGTTTATTACCGGACATTTTTGGTGTGACTATCAAAATGGAGAATGGACACAAACTTGGAAATGTCTCCTAATGGCTGCAGGTCGTAAACGGAATAGTCCAAATTTCTCTCCCCCTCTTCGTCAAAGTGAACTAGTCCCGTAGCCCCTGAAACACAAACCAGAGTTTTTACAGTGTGTACCACCTGAGAACGTGAGTAACACTAAGAAACCCGATGAAGCAACAGCCACAGGAACATTCCAACACTTCAAATTATTTAGAAAATATTTCCAACAACCACCGTGAGAGGAAGCTGGTGAATCTGAAGATCAAGAGATTCAACCAGAGGTGACAAGCAGAAGGCCCGTGAGCCAAAACCAGTCCTCAAGAGGTCACACACATTTCTAATCCACCTACATTCCTGTGATTCAGTTATCTTTTGTCTGCCGCAGATCTAAACAGGATGTAGCACCTTCATAGAAAAATCCCAACAACTTTGGTCAACCCCGAAGTGATCCGTGTTCCAGAGGACATCTCGGACGAGGAAGACAATGAACCTTCCATGACTTCGGGCTCACCACAATAAGATAATCAGAATAGTTTTTCTGACCTGTTGTGGAAAGTTATTGAAGTCATTTGACTCCTTGATAAAAAAAATGTATGTCAGTCATATTGGTGGTGTTTAAAGGTGGTTGTCGGGGACACCACCGGGATGTAGCGATCGTTAAAACACATAATCGGGGATCGTGTTGAATGAAATTTTCAGTTACTATTTGTCTTTATCCAAGGATGGTCCCATTAAATATTGCGGATTGGAGCGATTGAGTCAGAGGTGAAGGTCACAATAAGGTTAAAAACAAATTATCATCATAACTTTGTCAGTTTTAATCCGATTGATGTCAAACCAACAACAAAATATTCCCAACTACGAAAAACGTCAAGTTTGAAATGTCAGTGTAATATGGCACTAGCTTACTGGTCTGGAACTAAAAATGTGTTTGACACCCCTGGATTGAACCATTGTAGCTCATGTGTTAAGAACATGTGATGACACTAAATGATAACATGAAAACCTAATAACTCAAACTTTCTCTTTGCTTTAGTTCAAATATGTGCCGTCTGAAAAAGGTTAACATTTGATTTTAGGTTGTTAAATTTGTTGAATAAAGTCAATTTTCTTGCACATACTGAACTACAGATGAAAAATATGAATCACGACTTAATTTTCTGAAATAAATCTTCTCTGTCTTTTACACCTTGTAAGATCATGTTGTTGGAAGATCTGGATCAAACAATTTAACCTGAAAGTGACTCCAGGGTTAACAACATCAAGGCATTGTCATGATTCCAGTATCAATCTGAGCGTTTACCATAAAAACGTATGTTGCTTTTGTTTTTCAGCCTCTGCAGAAGCTGCCGTCCATCATGAGGATCTTTTCCATCCTTCAGCACCTCCTTCAGTCCCATCGCGTACAAGAGCACTGCGTCGTGCAGGTAGGCCGAGTACGGGCTCACCTGCCACAGATTCACTCGTTAACACACTTTATGCTCACATTTCTCCAAACGTCCTCGTCCTGTCGCCACTTGCCTCTCTGTCAGACGTCAAGTTACTCCGGAATGGGTGTCCCTTCAGTCGTTCAAACACTTGCTCAAAGAAGTCATAATACTCGTAGCCGTCGTAGGACTTCTGGCCGATTATAAAGGCCATGTCAAAAGCTCGTAGGACAGCCTGGTTTGAGCTGCTCTGCAGGGCGTATTTCCACAAGTTATCCTGCTCAGGGAAAAAAACAGAAGAGTATCATACTCTGGAAACAAGATTTCAGTGATGACATTTCATAACACTTTGACAATAATCCAGAAAAACACATCATACATATTTCAAAGTAAAACTTTCTGCCACACACCTGAAATATTTCTAACACAATTAGAAAGTTGGAAAAACCATCAAACTGAATAGTTTTTAAATCAAAAAAATTCAATGTTGTAAACATTCTACAATTGTGATTGTTTATCCAGTTTCTTTGATGATGTTTAATTTTCTTTTTTTGTTTTAAATCTTTTCAATCATTTGTTTGAACTTGTACCAACCAATAATTTGTTTCCTACATTTTGTATGTTGTAAGGCCAATAAGGTAATTTATAGATCTAGATATAGATATTGACAAAACTGTACAGAACATCAAAACAATCTCGTTTTATTACATCATCAGCAGAAGGAATACTATTTTTGAAAGGATTTATTGATGATACTTTTTACTTAAAAGTATTATTCTGATAAAGGGTAATTATCCTCTTACAGTACTGATGAACTATTATATTATGGTAAATGGTAAATGGGTTTTATGTATATAGTGCCTTTCCTTTCAACTGTGTGAGCAGTTCCAAAACGCTTCACATCATGATTCACATTCACCCCAATGGAGGGAGGAGGCTGCTCCATTCAAGGTGCTGGCAACTCATTTACAGCAGTTTGGGGTTCTGTTTCTTGCTCAAGGACAGTTTTTTTTTTTGAGGGGCTTAATTATATTGAAACGGGCCTAAAGCAGTGGTCCCCAACCCCTGGGCCATGGACTGGTACCGGTCCATGGGTCTTTTGGTGCTGGGCCGCACAGAAAGAATAAATAACTTACCGTAATGTCCGGACTATAAGCCGTCACTTTTTTCATACGCTTTGAACGCTTATAAAGTGATGCGACTAATCTATGGATTTTTCCGGGTTAACGGGCTTCATGCCATCAGATTCTACTTCTGCATGTAGATACATGCTGGTTTGAACCTCTGCTTCTCCAAAAACCTGCCCTAAAAGTGATATTTCTGCTCTTTGTGACCTCGTCTTGTTGATGAACGGAAACGTCTGCCGCATACCCAAAACCATTGTTCTCCTGTCCTTAGAGAGAGAGAGAGAGAGAGAGAGAGAGAGAGAGAGAGAGAGAGAGAGAGAGAGAGAGAGAGAGAGAGAGAGAGAGAGAGAGAGAGAGAGAGAGACAGAGAGACAGAGAGAGAGAGAGAGACAGCGCTAAACCAGCAAAGTACCACCTTAAAGAGAGGCGTGACAGTCTGACCAAACGACAAAAATAGGATGGCCAGTACAACCACGCCAAACAATTCTGGCCTCGCCAGCCTACAGGCTATCAGGGAGTTCTAAATGTGATCTGGCTCAGCTGACTCGAGGAGCGCACAGGAACGGAACGCCTCCCAGAAAGCGGTGCAGACAAATGACAGAGTGAGAGAAATGGTAAACCCGTACCGAAGTGGTCATCCCTCGTGACTTTCGCCGTATTGAGGCAGGGCAACTCCACAGGCTGCTGCTTGGCTCCACTATGTCATGTTGTAACATGTATTCCACCTGCCTCGTCAACCACCCACACTTGTTGGGATTTACGTGGTAGGGATGTTGCTTAATGGGCTTAGCATCCCCAACGTCAATATCGTGCCGAGCAGTGTGTCTGTGAGGGAATGTCGCCAAACAGCGAGCTATAAGACTTAATTAAACTTGCCAGCTCAGCTTGTTAGGAGACAGACAAATGTGAGAACAACTTGGCTAAGTCTAGTAATGCTGCCTAGTTATTAAATTTTCCCCGTGTTAAAGCCGCTGGGGGCCTGCAGTCCTCCAGAGGTGCTGAACTGGACAGCTCCCTCATGTCCCGCCCTTTCAGCACTGGACAGTTCCCAAGGTGCTGTTACCTGGGAGGCTCTTGTATTGGTGTACCGCCATGCTCAACATATGACTTTAACGCAGCAGTCCCAAACCCCCGGTACCGGTCTGTAGGTCGTTTGGTTCCGGCAGCACAGAAAGAATAAATAACTTCTAATTTCCGGACTATAAGCTGCAACTTTTTTCATCCCCATTGAACCCTGCGGCTTATATAAAGATGTGGCTAATCTATGGATTTTTACGATTAACGTGCTTCATGCTGCCAGATTCTACTTCCGCATGTAGATACATGCTGTTTCGAGCCTCTGTTTCTCCAAAGCCTGCCCTAAAAGTGATATTTCTGCTCTTTGTGAATTGTGCCGCTTTCCTGGTCAGGAACTCCAGCAACTGACCGCCATGAGTGTTGCATTCAGGTGCATCACGTAAAGCCGCCTTGTTGAACTCCGCGGCTGAGAAATCTTCCTCCTCAGAATCACAATCAACAAATAACCTATAAAATACCACAGTTTTTGTGTTGGTTGTATCATTTTGTTTTGTTGTATTTATCCGCCACATCTTAAAGGCCGGTCCGTGGAAATACTGTCTGACAATAAACTGCTCCGTGGTGCAAAAAATGTTGGGGACCGCTGTTCTAGAGGACTGGTCCTTTTTATTCACATCTGTCAGTATATTGTATGTATACTTCTCAACACTCTAACTTATAGTCATGAATGATGTTTAGAACATTTACATACAAACAAAAAGCAGAGAAGTAGAGCTCTTTGCACACAGTAATATTAAATAAATGAAAAAGTAGTAAAAGGCATCTCAAACACATTTTAGTTCAGGGACCACATGCAGCCCAATTTCCTCTCGAGTGGGCCAGACCAGTAAAATAGTGCCATAACCAACTTTAAGTCTACACATTTTCTTTGTTGTGGTGCAGATTATTCATGATGAAAATTTATATTTTTGCACAAACCAAACAATTGCTTCCAAAAATGACTTCAATCGCAACATGAAGTCCATTTAATTACGCAAAATACAGTGAAATGTCCCACAAACCTCTCCTATTGGTATTGCATTGTTGGTATTTTTGCAGACTCACCATGACAGCATGACTTTGAGTCATGATCCGAGGTTATTTTACAGTTTAAACTCAGAATGAACATCCTGCAGATGAACACTGGACAGGTGGAAATGAGAATCTGTCTTACAAGAGATTCTTTGAATTACTGGCCCGCTCTCTAAGCAGACATGACAGTGTATTTCGATGTATTTCCATGTGATTTTGTTGAAGCTTCACGGAGCCGCTGCAGAGACGCTGAACAGCTGATGCAGGACCGCGACTTCGACAAATCTGTGAAATGATAACGCAGGTTTATCTGCAAGCTTCTGGGTCACGTTTGCCTGTGAGTCCCGCTGAGACGCTTCATGTGCCGCTGGGCTGTTCGACTTGACTCGACTCAGACGCTCTTGACCCATTTCACTTAAAGCCCCTTGCCAGTCATCAGTTTTTTGTGTTTCCATGGCGATGTGAGGAGATGCAGTGCAATGCCATAGCAACAAGAGATCCTGGAGAGCCGAGTGTGTGCATACATACACCTGTCTGTGTGTGTGTGTGTTTGTGTGTGAGCGTGCGTGCATGTGTGCGTGTTTGTTGCACAGAACTGCTGTATTATCAAAACCAGCTTAAACATTCATCCACCAAAGGCCATTTTTGAGTCTACAATTAATCAAGAATATCCAGACTTGAACTGGGGACACGCCCACTGTGAGGGAAGGGTGCGGACCACTACTGTACACCACCATGCACTTTGACAATAAGAACGAGTTTTCCACTTGATTTTTTTAGCTTTGTTTCATCTCCTTAACCCCCATACTTTTGGTGTGTGTGCATGTTGTGTGTTTACACACTGAAACATTCAGTGTGACGCTCCGTCGTCTTACATAACATCACAGATCAAGCACCTGGTTTTTCCTTCGTGTAAATTTAAACATCCACGTCAGCTGTTTTTGCTCCGGTGTGTGTTTCCAATCAGCTGGTGAGCATTAGATTAATTACGGAGGCGAGTGCAGCTGATTAAACCTGCCGGCGGTTTCAGTCTGGAAAATCAACACTGGAGAAACATTTAACAAACACCGCATTTCTGGAATGTAATTACATATAAAACTGCATAAAAAGACATTTTGATGGAAGTAAATGAAGCAGGATGGAGAGATTATGGCCAAATTCTAGAAGGCGTCTAAGAAGGAACATAAATTCTCTTCCAAGGAGAATTTAGAAAAGATCAAAAACATGAGACTGAACGAAAAGGTCAGCTCAGTCATCTTTTACAATCTGCATAAAAACACAATTGAAGAGTTTCTGATTCTGAATTATGTATCAAATCTGTATCTGACTAAATGAAGTAGAATCAAATTAATCAGATCAAACTGCTTCTGATCGGTGTAACTGCTGCTACTGTAACCATGTGAACTGTAGCTTGACTAATTTCGTAATTCTGTGTTTGCACAAACTTAATGTGGCGATAATTTGCAATTATGGTTTCTTGTAAAAAGAGGGAATAGAAAAGTTTGGACATATTGTATTGACTTCAACAAGTTGTACTTTCAGTGACTCTGACCGCTGTTGTCGCGTGAACTGACACTCAAGAAACAAGGAAAGTGTCCGTTTTCACTTGAGAACAGCGTCGTGTAAACAGAGCCCAGATTTGTTTTTAAATTAACATGTGTTTCAGGTTTATCTCCAGAGAACAACGCTCTTTTAATGAGATTAGAAGCCATCAAAGCTTTTAGCGTCAAGTAGCTGTCAGTGTGAATTTAAAAAACCTCAGAAATCTTTTGTTTGGAGAAGATGTGGGTTTTTTGGCGTCAACTTGAAAGACGATTTCAGATATTTCTGCAAATTTGGACGGCTGAAAAAAACATTAAAGAAAACATCATGCTACAAACACTGAAGATGTTTCTGTGAGATTTGTGTTTATTTCACATGAGGAGGAGGTATTGTTAAGATTAACACAATGTTGAAATTATCCGTGTTTTTCCTCGTGAGTGAAATTGTCAGGTAGTCACACTTCTTTCAATCTATGTTAAAAATGATATTAGCAAATAACAAAAACTGCCTCGATGAGACAAATCAAAGCTGTTTTTGTTGTGTTGTTGTCGCCTTTCACCTCCTCCAGCAAACATGAGCTCCGCCCACATGCAAACGACTGATTTACTCCTTTGCACCCAATCACTTACATTTTATCCCCTGTTTTTAAAAAAAAGCGTGTGGAGCAGCAGGAGCTTACGGCGGTAATGTAACATAAAGATGCAGAGCGGATAAATGATGGGAGGAGGGGTGCGCTCTGCTCCGGGGCCCATCTGTTTGTGAGACGTCAAGACTTACCATTGATTTAGTGGCACTTTTATTGACACTCTGCACTCCTCATTTTCTGCTGCTGTGCAGTTAAATTGGACGACCACCACCTGAGTCCTGCGGCGAACCCGACAGAGGAGCGACGCCGTCTGCTCAAACCTAATATCTGAGATTAGAAGTGGTTACTCTAATGTCAGAAGCTACGCGAGCGCCCAGGTCTTTCAGTGGATTTCTAAAGTGTCAATACTAGTTGATGCTCACGCAGACATTTCTTTTTTTCAGTTGGATGCATGCAAAGTTTTTTTCTACATTTCTCTACAAAAACGTCATAGAATGAGCTGGTTTGAGGAAACAATGATTTGTTCTGCCTCTTCACCAGATTAACCAACATGGCGGACTGATTCTCTGAAGTTCCTGTCAACATGTATCTTAGAGAGTCAAATACGTTTTAGTTGAGGGGCCACATTCAGCCAAATCTCTTCTTCAGTTCAGTTTTTCTTTGATGAGGAGCAGAGAATACGTGATAACGATGTCTGTTTTCTGAAAATTACTAATTTTGTACCAAAAATTACTATAATCTCGAAATAAAACCAATTTTAATTCAACCTTCAAGTGCAAAGTACAGCGAAATGTACAAAAAAACAAACAAAAAAAAAACTTCTCCTGTAGCTGTTGCATTATGCATGTTTTTACAAACTCTCCCTGACAGCACGGCTTCCAGGCCAGTTTGAAATATTTCAGGGCAGCATCACCGATATATCATGTTGTGTCCACTACTTCTGAGAAATTTCTTTGAAAATAAAATCAATGTCTTTGAAAAACACATGCAGTCATTTTATCTGAGCTTCTCCTGCCTCTGCTCATGCATTTTGATTCTGGTTTTTTTTTTTAACATGCATCCATGTGCAGTAACCTGTACCAGTCAAGAAATGTTTGGCTGAAATATGCAACATTTCCCAGACTCCATTAAAGCATCCCATCAAACTCCTCTCAGCTTTCAGTCTGGTGGATTTCTACCCGGCGGTTCTCTTTCTCTGCTTCTTCCAGATGGTCTTTGCCTGTGCTGTACTTCATCATCTGGAGCTGCCGCTGCATGCTCCCCCTCTTTTGTGATGCATATCTCCGCGCGGTGCTTCTTTCTCACCAAAATCGCTGCGTCCCAATCAATCTGAGGTCCTTTTATCCGGGTGACCACTACCCGGCCGGCGCAAGGTTATTTGTCTTACGTGTGAGGACACGTAACAAAGGAAGTTTCTTTATAAAGAAACTGTGAGATGTGATTGATATTACCATCTGCCTGACCGACCACTTCCATTAAAGTGCAAACTGAAGTCCAGGATCGGTGGGATTATTTGGCTCTCTTCCTCCTTCGTGTATTTATTTATGTTTTGCTGGTGAAGATGTGCGTCTCTTCTGGGTGGTCGCATTAACCTCCCAGATGAGGGACGAGGTCCCGACCTCTTTCACTGGAGGTCACTTTCAGTGCAGCACGCTGCGTCTTTCTGACCTGATGTGATTTCAGGCCTTTGCTTGACCATCTTTTTTTTTTTTTTTTTTTGTTAAATTGCATTAAAAGGGTGGCAGAAAACTGGAGAAAACATCAAGCAGGTCTGTGTGAGATTTACTGGTGCTGGTGAAAAGCAGCATCAGATCCTCCTGCTGGGAGAAGGAGAACGTACCATCATGTATGACATTTTACTTAATTCATTCAAACTTCTGAGGAAGAATTTCAACGTCCTAAGTCAGGAAAACAAATTAATCAGGATGTTTTGTAAGACAAGAAAAGTATATCTTAATTCTGTGTTTTACAGAAGAAAGCATCTATTTTGTTTGGGAAAGATTTTAACAGTTTTTTGCCATTTTTTTTAAATTTCAGAAACGTTTTGCCAAATTATTAACAAACATAGAACACTATTCTTAAATATTCACATTTTGATGTGTTTTTTTTTTGTTTGTGCTCTTCTGATGAATTTTAAAGCCTTCACGTCCACATATATGTAAATATGGCTTTCCAGGTTTATTTTGTACTTTGCTTTGCAGCGTATTGATTAAACTGAACCATTTACAAAAATTATGATAAAAACCAACACTGTCATCTTAATTTTCCCACTTTCCAAATCGGAAGTTCCAAGTTGGCCCACATTCAGAAGTGTTTTCCCTACTTGGAAAAAAATATATATATATTTTTTTATCTCTCTCTTCAACCTGACACCATTTTTTCTCCCACTGCTGACTTTACCTCTGTGCGTACTGGAGACGTTTTTAATGTAAATGCTTAAACTGAGTAGTTTTGTGATACAAATGAATTAAATGCTGACTCATCTGAAGCCATGAAAAAAGAATATTAGTTCGCAGGTTTGATTCCCACAGCAGAGAGGTCACCACTGTGTGTCCCTGAGCATGACCTTTGACCCCTATCAGCTCTCTGGAGTGCTGTAATGTGCCTGCCCATCACATCCTAGAAATATTACGGGTCAATGCAGGAAAAGTGATTTCCCCACAGGGATTAATAAAGTATGATTAGTTAATTGTATTACTTTAGTTATGGGCTTGTTCACAATAATTCCATTGGGAGGGAATTAAAAAGTGGTTTAAATTGTCACATTTCTATCTTTAATTTTGAGATTAAACAGACTTTCTGTTGCTCTAAATCTCCACGTGACTAGTTGACAACCCGTTATAAAAGCTGGTCTGAGACGACGGCAGGAATGTAAGAAGTTTCCTCTCGTCCACACTTTGCCTCCAACGCCTCCCCTCTTTGCGATCATGTAAATTATTAAGCTTATATATCAAGGCGTGTGAATCCATTATTTAGTGAGGTCCTTCCTATTAGCCTGTAAAACTCTCTGCTAATTTACAGCCACATACACATTCGGCCTCAGATTTCATAAGCTGCTTCTCATTGTTGGATGATTCAGTGGAATAAGGTGGAGCCCGAGCTACAGGACGGCTCGCAGGAGGTTTAACTGCTTGACATCTGTGAGGACTGATAAGATTCTTCCCCTTGTTCTCATTTTCCAAAGAAGCCCCGGCCCGGGGCGTGTTTGAGGAGAGGATTTCTCCTCATTTTCTCCAAAGTGATTTAGCGCTGGCGTGTTTGCGTTTCCCTCACAATGGCCTGTTTGTGGAGGCCTGATTAGGCCTGATGTTATTCCAGCGCAGGGCGATGGTTTGATAGCGCGTCCCGGCCGTGTTGTCGGAGATAATCTGTGTTTGGACTGGTAAAGATGGACGAGGTGTGGATGAACCCGTCGCTGTGAACTCTTGACTTCAGTGGGACGCTGAGAGATTCATGTGCAGCTCATCTTGTACTCATGTCGTTCTGGACAATCCTCCTCCTGTGTAACGTTATGAGATGTGATTATATGAACTCACAAGATCGTGTTATGTCACAATCGCTGAATTGTTTACAGATAATCTGGTCCCCAACATCTGAAACCACAAATATGCCCTCTGCTATTTAAATCCTTCCGGGGTATAAATTACTCGCATTTGTTGTGTATTTGCTTTGTTAATCTGTCGGAAACCTACAAACGAGGAGCTAAATATGTCTTAGGCTCATTTACTCTACTTGAAATTAGCACAACTCGTAAATAAAGTTGTGAGTGGTTGATTATTTCTAATCTTGAACTGATTATTTCCTTTTGGAACGATGCTACACCGGTAAAGAACAGGCATTTGTGGGATGAGCGGCAAACCCTTCTAAAGACATGAACCATTATCATGTGACATTTACGCTTTACAATTTACAAAAACAGAGAAGTGTGATTTTAAACATCTTATTTGAATGTGTTCATTGATTAGTTTGGATTCAGTCCACCAGAGGGCGCCACTTTAAATCAAAATATAAATGTTGTGTTTTATTGTGTTTTGGTTTACTTTATAGAGCTGATGTTGATTATAAGAAAGATGCACAATCGGAACATTGTTCTTTACTTCTAAACTCAACACTGCCCCTGATGGCCACCAGTGGTACTGCTCCAGATCTGTAAACTTCCAGAAAACAGAATGAAGGCAGGATAAGCTTTGTGTATCGGTACATGTATCTTACATCGAGTGTGAAAGATCCTTTCAGGGTTTTTTATGTAATCAGCGAATAGGAACGGCGGTCTTATCTTTATTGACACAGACGGGGTCAAACTAAGGCTAATGGTTTCACGTGGTATAATGATAATAATACATCTATTTGGCGACTTGTGCTGAAGCTGATGATGAAAGATGATTGAGACTAAAATAACTTTTTTCTGAGGTGAATTGGTAGGTGTGTTTCAAACATTGTCATGTATTACTGCCTTCACATCCTCAAAACTCCCGTCACATGAAGACAAACATCCAGTCGAGATTGGTGCAATTTAGAAAACTGGTGTTTCTATCAAGTGTTTTTATTGCTTCTTTGTTCTGACGTCCAGCTAAGGTCGTCGATTTGTCCGTAAATATTCATACAGTCTTTCCTGAAAGAGATCTGTTCTGTTCGCTTTAGCTGACGTGCACAACACTGTCCCCACTGGTCATCGGTGGTATGACTCCATCATGTGTATGATTCATTTCTTCTGTGGTTGGTGAATTTCTGTGGCAGTTTTACACCCACAGCGCCCCTACAGGCCTGCTTTAGACACTACGTCGTATTCAACAGAAATGTTTTCTTCTTTGTGTGGATGGAAGCGGAAAATTTCACCAATCAATCAACATTTATTTGTAAAGTGCTCTATCACATCGGCAGACGTTTCAAAGTGCTTTTACACAAAGAGAAGACATAGAACCCAACTGAACCCCTCCAAAGCACGCAGAAGCAAAAAGCAACAGTGGCCAAGAAAAACTCGCTCATGAGGAAGAAACGTTCTCAAAAAATTCCAAGTTTTTCAATTTAATGAAAATGTGAATTTAGCATTTAGATTAGTGGGGAGGTTAAAATATGGTTAAATGATTTACTTCTGATAGATTGTGAAGACAATTTTGTATCAATTATTGGGAATTAGGAGCACTAAGTGGGTGTAGATCTATTAACCTGCAAAAATAAACTATCAGGTTTATAATGAGTAATTTTGGTTTATTAGTTCCTACGACACACTCTCAGTACCTGGACTCATTATTTAATCTACATGAGACAACCGTCTCAGTTACAATTCTCTCAATGTGTAGAAAGATATTAATTTGCATCATGAATGTTAATATCTTTGCCAGTTTTTGATTGAGACTCGACATATTGTCTGAGCTTTTTATAATAATATTTTACTCTATCAACCATCTACTGGGGAGAACAACAATATTAACAATGAAAGACAATAGATTTTAGAATTATAGACAAATATAAATTGATTCCAGATTTTATCAAAGTGATTAGCACATGTTTTAGCATCACAATCAGTGTCATTTGTTAAAGTTAATTAAAGCGATTTAAAATAGTGTATTTATGGTGCATTAGCTTTCTTCTGTGATCAGGATGATGATGATTAACTGTTATTATTGTACACATTGATTTCCAAGTTCTTAACTCATTGTTCAGTTACTTTTGTATCTTTATCGGCAATGAAAGTAGAGTTTTTTTTTATTAGTTGAGGGAAAAGCATTAAGGTTGTACAAAGTAGTGTTTTAATCCGAAGAAGGAGAAATTGTTAGAGCTTCTTATATCTTAGAACACCAAAAGTGGCGAGAAGAGGGTTCCATGTTTTTATCCCACTCGGAACATTCGGTTCATACTAAATCTCCAGACTTGGTCCTCCAGCGAGGCTCTGATGACCTCATGACTGTGATTAGCAGCATTCTGGCCGACGTCCATTAGTCCTGGTCTATCTTTAGAACTTTGGGGCTATTAGTGAGGATGGAGTTGGCGAGACGGTTCGACGCTGCAGTGAAGTAGCGGTCGGATGTGACGTAACTTCTGCCGGATTCGCCGCACGATGCTCTCGCTTGGGGACAAGTGTGTGAAATGTAGTCAGACTTTCTTCTGCAGTGAGAATAAAACTGAAAACAAACAGGTACGAGTATCTGTGCCAATCAGACAATTTGGGTTTTTCCAAAATATTTTCATAACAGGTTGTACTTTACAAAATGATAAGAGCTCAACCGAATAAATCATGTGTATTAGAGCTGCATGCAAAATAAAAGAGCTTTGATTTGTCTGTCGGTGGTAACTTATTGTACACGTCAAAGTTTTCAAGTGAAAATTGAAACATTTCGTTGCATTTTGTTAACGTTTACGGTGTTTTGTTCTCTGTGACATGTGTGTGTGTGGTTTCATTACAAAAACAACCAGTAGCACCCACTAGTGGTCCAACATGAAAACTACATTGTGTTCAGTGTTTCTGCCGTTTCAGTGGAAACTGACGTTTCAAAGCGTTATGTGTACATGCGAAACTTTTCTAAAACTCATAAGAACCATTAACAACAAGAAGAAAAGTTCAACTGTGACGTCAGCCAGCTGCCGGAATAAACGCTTGATCAGCATGAGAGTTCGTACTCCAAAAAGAAGCTGTTGAACTTGCAGGCCACGCCCCCTCACAGCAAGCACACATCTCTGAAGCGTGTCAGGAGTGATACATTCAGGGGCATCATGTAACTCTGCCCTCCGACATGTTAATGAGCTGCGAGGCTCATGCAGTAGTGATGCTACATGCTAAACATAATTAAACTATGACTGATACAGTCATTAGTGAGTTGGAACATGCGTGCAGCACAGACATAATTCGACCTGGACAGCTGCACATCCAAACCAAGTTTTTTTCGGCCGGAAGGAGTTGGCCAAAGAAAATGACGACATTTTGTTTGTCAACTTTACAGAGTGCCGATCTTTCTTTTTGTTTTTATTTATCAGCCTTCAGTCTATATATGCTTTACTTATTATCACAAGACAACACGTCCATGAGAGCCAATTTCACAAACAGGAATCTCAATGCGTTTACTTGAAAGATAAAAAAAGAAAAAAGGTGCCTGCTAGTAAAACCACAGTTACCTGGAACCTGTTAATAATAATTATTGGGAATGATAACAACTAGAGGCTGTGCTGCAGAGATTGGTGGATGGAGGAAACAGGAGGCTGCTAAGCAGGTTTCTCATTATCAGTGACGTTTTTCAGCTCCCAAGGTTAACTTTTGGAGGTCATGCAAATCCATAACCCCCCCACATATGGCAAGCATTTGTACAAAGACACAAAGAGATTCACATCACAATTCAGGATGTGTTTTTTACAGGATTGTGATTGGCTATCATGGCTTTATGCTTCTTGTTACACTGCCCCCTACAGGTATGGCTGCTCATAACAGCTTTGAAGCAGGTGGATATGCAGGTCCTTGTCAATGAAGATTTTTTTTTTCACTTAGAGGGCCAAATATCAGTTTTTGTGAAAACCCGAGTACGTATAAATGTAGCCTCAGTTCTGAATTGATTTTACCTGATTTTTGACTCTGTCTTTGACAGATCTCTTTCTCTAGTTAGATTTTTACTCGTCACTCCAAAAGTCATTTGAACACTGAACATTCCTTCTAGTTTAGCTGGAAATGTTTTAGTAAATCTGCAGGACTGAGGAGGAACGATGCATCTTGTGTTGTTCTGTTTTGCAGCCAAAAATCCAAAATGCATGGATGACTCTCACAGAAAACATCAGCTTTATTCAGTAAGCATGTGGAGATTAATCGATATAATTCGGTATCTGGCTACAAACGTGCGCGATGCGAGTGTATCGATTCCTTCAGTGTGCATCGGTACAATTTTCGGGTGAAATTGAGATTCATCGGTCACTGCGTGCCTGCCTCAGTAAAATCCACGGTTCAATCAATTTTTTCACGTTGTGTTTTTTCCAGAAATACAACGTGAAAATTTGTTTTTGCAAGTGTTTTTCCACATTTCATTTAATTTCATTCTGTGTTTCCAAGGCACATTGAACCTTCACTGCGTCCCTGCTTCCCTGAAGGCAGGAAGCACATTTCTACCCCAGGCTAGTGCCACAGCATGGAGGTCTGTGACAGCAGCAATAAGCAGGTAGGTGAGAGCTTTGGCACCCCGAAAAACTTAAAATCAGGCGTTTGGAAGAACTTTGGCTTTTACAAGAAAGATGGTGAACCGATTCCAGTTCCTTACATTCAATCTGGTTCTAAATCCCAACGCTGTGAAAAGTGTGAAAAGGCCTGTTTTTTGTGTTTGTAAAAGACCATAAAGTGATGCATAGTTCTAGTAGCTTATGAGCAAAATGTGCACTTTCTGTTAAGCTTGCTGCTCATGAGGATTGGAATAAAGGATAAATCCTCTGCCTCTAGTACCATACGACATTGCAACTTCTTATTTTGTATTTAGATTTTTGGTGTAATTTCTTTGCATCATGTTGAATCGTATCACATCGTATGGCCAGGGAATTCAATAAACCGCTAATGTATAGTATCGCTGGTGGTGTATTGACATATGTATCGAATCGTTTCAGTGATGGAGATTCACATGCCCATTATCCAGACACTGGTAATCTGAGATTAAATAAATACACCAGTGATGAGTGAGATGTTAAAGACAATGAGGGGAAGTTTAATAAAGTTCAGTAGTTTGAAACCCCAGTAAACCATCCTGTCTGTGGAGGTTATATTCTCATTTATTGCATAATGTGTGCCAAATATCAAGTTACATCAGATCATTTAAGATTAGATTTCCTGTAATCCCCACGAGAACGTCTCAGAAAGAGTCTGAGATAATATAATAAAGCGCAAATAGACGTCAGAGCAGAATTGCTGATAATCTGCCTTTAGAATGTTAAGAGGGACTTGAACTTCTTCATTTGTTGGTAATACATTAATTCGTGTTGTTTTTTTTTTTTTATTTGTCCAGCAAACCTAAAATGTTTTTGATTTTCTATGCAGATGAGGCATCATTTCTACTATTGTGTTATTTTCTGCCTTTAATTATGAAATAAAGGATATTTTGGGTATAATAAAGTATGTTGAGTAACTTCTGAGGAGCTTATCTAAGTGTGTGTGTGTTTGGTTACAGACTGATTGTGTTTGGTTGTTTGTTTAACTTTCTGTCCAGAGAAGAGGTATACTTTAAATATTTCAAAGTTAAACTCTGGTCACCTTTACAAAACATTGAAGTATCTGTTTAAATACTAGTAAATGTACATAGTATCAAGTGAACTTGTAATAGACTTCAAAGCAATATAAAATACTAATTGAGTTTTAAAAGATGATACTTTGATGCCCATGTGTAATGTTTTGCTGTTTTCCTCAAGAAATGTTGCTGACTGGTTGAATGTGACTGCAATCACTAGTCTGTTTAGTGCACAGTAGCAGTGTTTCAGAAAAGTTGAGTTTTTGCTTGTTTCCATGAAGACACAGTCATATCATGTCCAACGTTTTCTCAAGTCTCAGAAAATTACAGTGAAGCCAAACGCGGTACAAAAGCAACGACTGTTTTGTGCTTTGAGCTCTTTGGCAGGTTCAGATCGAATACGGTCAAACGTCCTGCAGACAAAACCTCGGTGGTTATAATCCAGGACATTTTGCTTAATATACATACTCTAATGGATTGAAAAACTCCTATTTTCCATCTTTGAAACCCACTCCTTGGTCTTCTATCATGAATATTAATTTGGGGCATTGCTGTTGGATGAACCTGTCATGCATTATGGATAAAAGTGTACATTATGCCATAGAGGCTCATTTACCTGTGTAGTGGTTTCATTATTTTCTATCCAGAACAGGCTTTTGATGCATTCTGCTGACCGTGTGTGT
>OMNM01044050.1:0-10534 GCA_900302745.1 Parablennius parvicornis
GGACTCCTCCTGGCTGGGGGTGGTCTCTTCTGCTTTCTCCCTTTGGTCCGTCCTGGGCTGGGGGTGTGTCGCTCTCTCTGCGCTGAGGGTGTGTCACTCTCTGGGCTGGGGGTGTGGCTGTCTCGAGGGTGGTTCGCTGGAGCCTGTCCCGGTCTGGGGGGCCGCCGGATTGGCGGGGTCCGGGCCCGATACCGGGTACCTGCTTGAAAATCATGCATCATCTAGACAGAGTTGCTCAGGCTCATTTAATCTCACAACGGTTGGAAAGTGTTTGGATCCGTGTGATAAGAGTAATTAGTACATATAGTATCAACAACGGTATTGTCTGTTGTTAATTTTGTAATGAAACAAGACACAGAGAACAATTTGTTCTAAACATTAACAATATGAGTACACAGACATTCTAGTGGACAGATAACCAAGTTGGATTGTCATAACAGTGACCATCAAAATAAAACTACCAAGTCCAGGAGAGTATGGACTGGGAGTGTTTTCAAAAAGTCCCACATTGGAAGCCATTTTCAAAAAAGTTGTATTTTCCGTGACTCTGGGCATCATTATCCTGTGAATGGACCTCCAAACGCAACTAAAGTTTTCTGTTTTCAGTTGAAAATGCTGTCATGTAACATATGCTGCTTTGACCTATGGCTTTGTGCTCTTGATGATTGTAGCAGAGAGGCGAGGCAGTGCCCCTGATTGACAACAGGTGCTTAATCACCTCTCCTCCCATAAAGGAGAGGCCGCCACAGGTGGTGGAGACACATAGTGCTGAAGAGTGTGTCGAGTTTTGGTTTAGATTTTATTTAACAAAATAATATTTATTGGAACCCGTGTCTCCGTGCCTCTGTAGTGAGAACCCGATGGTGCCACGTGCGGCTGCCGCAATGATGTTTTAATTTGGATTGTTTCATCGGTAGCTCACTTCAGAGCTAGAGAATCCTTTTTTCCAGATCTGCATAGTTTGCATGTTCACCCTGTGCACACATTGATTTTCACCAGTACTTTAGTTTCCCCTCAGCATCCTTTTTATCGTTTTAAAAGTGATGGCTTCTAAATTGCCCGAAATTGTGATGAGTGTGTGTATTTCGTGTGATTGATCACTGATGTGTCCAGGACAGAGTCTTTACCACAATCAGCTGGAATCAAACTCTGGCAGACCGGTTAAAATGGGTTATCATCGACGGGTGGAAAAATTTAACTTCCCTTTCATTGTCATTATTGATTTTACATTTTCCTTGAACTGACAATGTTGGACTTCAGCTCGAGGTGCTGTTAACAAGGATGCCAAAACCTGGATATGAACCAGCCGTGTGACAGTAATTCCTCAATATAAGATGTGAATGAAGTGAATGGTGTCGCATTAAAATGAAAGTCAACATGGAGCTGAACTCTGGAGATTGTTTAACTTTTCAATTGGATGAACTGAGGCATTGGATTCAGCTCATTGAGCAAAAGTTCATTAACTGATCAGTAAACGAAGTGCAGGACGCCAGGAGACGTTTTCTTTGGGTCGAGCCTCGGGCACTTTTATTACTCCGATCATTTAACACAGAAAGCTTTCAGTGGCCTGGATTCCTCGATTAATAAAGCAGGGAGAATGACATGTGGCGAACATTATGTAATTGTCACCGAGTCGCTCCAGATCTCAAGGAATAACGTGATCTGACCATGAAACCATAGTTTAACAGCAGGAACTTTGATCTGCACTTTATATTTACCAAAGCGTCAATAAATGTGGACATTGCGTCTGACATCATTTCTACACATCCCACTGCTGTTTGTACGAGCAAGATCAGAAAATGATCAAAGGCAATGGAAATAATTCTCAGACTTTATGTACATAATAATACGAGAAGGAATATACAGATTCCCAGAAGTGAAGTCAATATGACAGAAAATGCCCCTGAGTCGCCCGCCTTCATCAGCCAGTCAGACTTCAGCTCATTTTTGATAGTAGATCGGGGTCTGCAACCTGTGGCTCTTTGGCCCTTCTGTAGTGGCTCCATGAAGCTTCCAAATTGTATATAAATATACGTTTTAGCATACTGTCAGCTTATTTACACTCCAGAGTTAATTTCAAAGTACACTTAACTCTGGACTAAAAATGGCTTTAAACAATAACTAAAAGAGGAAAAATGGCTAAAACCGCCATAAAAGAAATACAAGAAAATGACTAGGGTTACAAAAAGAAACAAAATGTTTAATATATAACAAAAAAGAAGATTGAAGCCACAAGAATCGGCTTCAAAAACAGCAGACAATATTGTGAAAATTTTCACATTCAAATTGTAACTGAAACTTCTAATTTTTGCAAGTATATCTAATGTGTATTAAAATTAAATGTGTTTTGCAGCTCCAGTTAAATTTAATTTGGTGAAAAGTGACAAAAACGTCATTAAGGTTCCAGACCCTGGTGCAGACTTGTATATTATACGTACTGTGTGTAGTGAAGATTCAAATGAGCAGAAAATCCTTTAAGGAATTGAAGGAAAATGACATCATGAAAAACTGGACGGCCAACTGGAGCTTAAAATGGCTCTTGATCAAAGTTTGACCTCTCAGATATTTTATTCCTGGACAGGACAAACAGTGCTGCCTTTTGGAGCATTTTAGATTTTCCAAACTTCAAAAATGTTACCCTGAACAATTTTCTTAATCCTGCTGCATTAGGTTTAGGATCCATTTACACGACAAAGATGTCAAGTGAAAACGCAAAGCTGTTGTTGCGATTTTGGTGTCCGTTTACATGGCAATGGTGCTCGAAGCCACTGAAAATGTAAATTTTTAAAAATGCTCAGTCAGCGTGGAAACGGAAGAAAACTTAACTTTTTCAGAATGTTGCTCCTGCGCATGCTCACCACAGATTTAGTAACTGCTTGTTCCTCATGTGCTGAATGGATAAATAATAACATCAATGTTTTCCTCCAGAGTGTCATGACTCCCAGTCCAGGTTCTCCTGGACTTGGTGGTTTTATAGTTGAAAGTCACTGTAATAACAATCCAACTTGGTCCACGTGGTCCAGTATAAACGAGGCCTCAGACTCCCGACTTGTTGTGACAGTTAATGTAGTCCAGGGGTCGGCAACCTGCAGCTCCGGGGCCGCTTGCAGCTCTTCGGTCCCTCTGCTGAGCCTCGGTCCCACTGCATAATGATAAAGCAAAGCATACCAAGACCAAACTGTGTTGCTCGGTCCCATTACAGAGAGTGCAGAAACATGTAGGCATGTTTGTAAACAACACGTAACGATGCAGGCATGAAACGTCATCACGCAACAATAGTGGTGCAAAGAATGAGGAAGTTGCGGCAGCCGCAGCTCACAGCGGCTTCAGCTCCCCGGCCGTCCAAAGCCGTGAACTCTCGGCGGCTCCCGGCAGCTGCAGGTCAGCGGCCGTCCGAAGCTGTGAGCTTTCTGTATCTGTGACACAGCGGAACACGTTCTCATTGTGAACAGCAGCGTCCATCTCCCACTGGATCTCCTCTCCTGGTACTGAGAGGAGCGTCTGCTGCGTGTGTGAACAATAACGGGAGAGTTTACGGCAGATGACTTATTTTAATATTGCGGAGTGAGACTGACCAACGTTACTACCATTCAGCAGACGTGTCGAGGAACGATGCTTCATGCTCTCTGCTACAGACAGCAGCAATTATTCACTTAATGTTAAATAACCATAATACTGTGCGGCTCCCAGTGTGTTCTGTTCAGTGTGAAATGGGTCCAAATGGCTCTTTGAGTGTTGAAGGTTGCCGACCCCGGATCTAGACTTCCCTGCCTGTCCACTCTGAGCCTTCCTAAAGGGAAGCTGAATATTCCTGATTTATGGTTTCTGCTCCAATTAGACACATTTTTTATTCTTTTTCAACAAATATGTGTCAAATTTCTATAATATGAAAAGAGGCGAAGCTATATTGACTAATTCCTGTCTACTGTTGCTCCATTCATTTTCTTTCCTATATTACAACCCTGACTCAAACTCCACCTCCTTTTAGAGTTATTTCTCAACTGGCTTGCTTTCAAGAAGCTTTGTTTTTTTCTTAACATCGGTTTGGATTGTTAAATATCAAATACTGCTTGCAACAAAAATGACACAAATAAGGTTTTGCACACATGTGGAATCTGATCTACTGATTGAATAGTAAATGATTAAAATGCAACCCAAGATGAAAGTAATTTTCAAGATTTAAAAACATTGACCTGACAAAACATCCTTACATGCCATTTATATGAAATGATATCTGTTGAAAAACCTCAAACAGATCAAAATGGCACATAATTCACCATGTATGATGTTAAAATATTCTTTGATTGGATAAATTATTCACTGGATACCTCTGCCCTCCTCCAGAGCTCCATCTGACCAACCTTTGGAACTCAGCCTTCCTCTGGAGCTCCAATCTCACAACCCCCATTTGCCGCTGCTGAGCCTGCAGCAGGCTCACTCTTTTAACCACGAATCCTGTCTGCGTGGGGCCACACCTCTGGAGCTCAGCCTTCCTCTGGAGCTTCAGCCTTGCAACCTGTGCATGCTTCTTCTTAGCACGCAGCAGGTTCACTCTCTCATTCACACAGCCTTTTAGCATGGGGCCCCACCTCTGGAGCTCAAACGTCCTCTGGAGTTCCAGTCTCGCAACCCGAGCACGTAGCAGGCGCACTCTCTCTCGAGCAATCAGCCGGAGAGACTACTCCATCCTGCTTCGGTTCTTTCACACTTCAACGCACAAGCCGAGTGATTCACCGCTAAGAGTTGCCACAGATTGTTAAGGAGAAGCCAAGTTCTGAGATGGGGTCTGACGGGGAGTTTTACAACCCTTCCGGCGCCGGGGGGGCCCCGTTGACACCGGCGGAGGGTAAAGGGAAACCTCTGGCACAATGTAGGAGACATTGGACGACCTCCCTTTGGGGGAGAGTGGTTTGCTCGGTACCCGCGGGGTACGCAGTCCAGACAGCCTGGGCCTGGCCGCCACGACCGCATTGATGGTTTGAGTTCCTAGTGTGGTATCTGTTACACCCCGAATAGGGAAGGAATATATTTTGAAGGACACAGGGAAACAGTTTGGAATTTTATAGATTTGTTGGTTTAATTTGTTATTTAGGTCTTTGATTCCACAAAAACAAAGGTTATGGGGCCTGAAAAGAAAGCAGGTTAATCAAAAACCAGAACTCGACCAAACCCCCATAACCATCCCGTGTCCTAAAAATACCCAAAAGGACAGGTACCTGGCGGTCTGGCAAAACAAAACAAACAGGTGCGGTACCGGGCCAACCCTGTACAGGGCCGTAGGAGCCGGTACCAACACCCAATCAAAGAAAAAGAAACCCCAACCTGCTTCTGCTGGGCAAAAATAAAAAGGGAGAACAGGACCACCAGGCCCACCAGGGAAATATCTAAACTAACCCAAAACACGGTGATGGCAGAAGTGCAGAGGGGAGCAGCCGCCTGGCTGCGCGTCGAAAGTGGTGTGAACGAGAGAGAGCCCCCCCCCAATCCAGACACCGCCTTTTTATAGGCGGAGCGGTGGGCTTTCGTGAGGTTTGCAAAAAGTAAATATCAAAAATACAGCAATAATCCCTCAATTAAAAATGAGGGAATATAGAGATGAATTTATCGCCGATAAAAAAAATAATTTTATACATGGAAAAAAATAACTAAACCCATGTTTTAGTTCTGAACAGAAATTGACCAATAAGAGACAGGAAAAAACCTTTCCTAATACCTAACAGCCTCTGAGGTAGTGACTGATCCCATCAGGGCCAATCCGAGGACCTCACTAAGCACATCCAATCGGTAGTAGCGAGAGGCGGTATATACAAAGGGCAGGGACTTAATCAACACAAACTTATGACCAGCACTTCCTGGGAATTCTTCGTTCCTGGGAAATAATTGTGATCCCCAATCCCTGTCTTAAGTGGGGTTCAGCGGGTTACCCGCACCTCTTGGCGGAGGGTAGACACACACTGATCCACTCAGTGTGGCGTGTTTGCAGCCTCGGACATCACAGACCTGTTATTGCTCAACTAGTTAGCAAGACGGAGTCTCATTCGTTATCAGAATTAGCCAGAAAAAGAGCCTACAAGCTTTATTACAGCGCCCCTGAAGTCCTGGCATATGTACTACATGGCCTGAAGCCTCGGGTAAGCCATGTTCATAGTCATGTGTGGACAGAATTTGTTTTTGAGAAGGCCGAGGAGAAAAAAGATAATTTTTCCTCGTGTAGATGGGCCCTGAGATATTGTGTTGAACGGACAAGTCAAAAAAACTAATGTCAAACCAGACTAATGGTTATATCAGCCTGATATCTGTGCAGCTGTTGAACATCTGCCACGAGCGAGAGCAGATGTGGATGCATGGATGATCCCTGTAGGGTTCACCCTTAACTCTTAAAGTTGTGGAAGTGCCGACATTTCCAGGGAAAGTGTGACATAATAATAGAGCAGTTAATGCGAAGGGCCATGACTTTTCGGTGGCGGACAGGACATCTATTTCGCATCACTTCTGGAAGACACTCTTGAGTCATATCCTCCTGCAAACACTCATTTAAAGCTGCTCCACCAGAAATAAGTTTAACACTTCAACACGCGAGAGGCTCAGAGCAACGATCCAGATTGAGAAAAGACAGAAAACTCTTCAGAGCCTCTCACACTATGATGAAGATAAATGAAATGCACAACGTCTGATCAGCGCTGTGTGTCACAATGAGATAGGTTTGGAGGATTTCCTGCAAATGTTGTGAGTACGTCTCCCCCGGGTGCAGTCTGTAATGCGTTGCTCTAAAGAGCATTGCTCTCTGTCCTACAGTGGCGACTCATGTGTCTGTGCTAATGTTTCGTTCCGCTTACTCATCATCACATATTTCACACCTCAGACTGACCCTGTGGTTCAGGATTAGTCACTTATTTTCCTGGGACAACAAGCTTCTGTTGGATGTAGCTTGACTTGCTACCAACAGAACAATTTAAATAACACTGAAAGAATGAGTTCTAAAAGACTGGACTATTTGTTTAGTGTATCTATGTACAGTTTGCTGTATTTTATATGATTGATGTTGCCCAAGTAACTTGTTGTCTTTTGTTCTCTATAATCCTAAATCTATTTCGTCAATCATCAGCACCAAATAATGTATAAATATTAAACATATTAAGATTAAATTCTTGTTAAATTGTTTTACATTATTGACCAGTTATTACATTTTGTGTTTTATTACATTATATTTTATAACAATTTGGTTTCATTGTTACATTTTGGGTCGTTGTTACCTATCAGGCTCGAACAAGACCCCCAGTGATGAAAATTGTAGTTCTTTTATAAAGCTAGAAAATAGAGAGAACTTATTATGATCACTCTTTTATTAACATACTTGAAATCAAATACTAGCAGATGCTTAATTAAGTCTTTTCAAGAGAATGATTTTTCTTTTGTAGCTGGTTTACTCAGACAGTCTGAGTTTAGTGAAAACTAAAACCAACCTTAGGTAGATTTACAAACAACACATTAATCCACATTCCAAAGCATTTTAGAATTTTGCCTCAACTTGCAAAATAATTTGCTTTTTAAAGCTCTTTGATTTTCCATCATTAATAAATATGAGAACATCTAAAATGTACAGACATTAATAAACCTGGACACATTTGCAAAATCCTGAACACATTTCTGTTTGTGTGCATTTAAAAACAACTGTACTGGGGAAAGTTGAACCTGACCTGCAGCTTTTCAGCCTAATTTCAATTCAAATGGTAAATTACAAGAGATGACAGAGAGATGACAGAGATCATAATCAGAGACTCACCGCTCATTGTCTTCATCCTACATCTTGACATCTCGAAGAGACACAGACAACAAACGAGAACTGACTCTATCCAATCACGAAGCGATTTCAAAAGCGCCTCAAGTCTCCGACATCAAACACAAGACACAAGACACTCCTGAACTGGAGTCGGTCTAGAGCAGTTCTGGAGCCACTCTGGAGCCTTTCTGGAGCCACTCTGAGCCTTTCTGGAGCATGTGTAACCGTCCCCACACTTCACACAGTATCCATATGTAGTAAAATCAGCAGAGGTTTACTTTTGTTGAGCACTGAGATGCTTCTGGATAGTTTGATGTGAGGGTTCCAGAAAACCTTGTTGTTTCTCATCACAACCAGGAATTTAATTTCAGTCACTCTTTCCGTATATGTTTACTTTGATTTCACTGATTGTGTTCTATAAGTGAAATCCATTTAGCATTTATTTGCTCTACAATTTCAAATAAAACGAACTTAGTTTTATCTCGCTTTTTAATTATAGCAGCATGTCATGAGTGTGTGTGTGTGTGTGTGTGTGTGTGTGTGTGTGTGTGTGTGTGTGTTTTACATTAGTATGAGAATCACTCTATATAAATCCATTTACATTTTACTGTTCACAGAATTCATTTTATTTCCATTCATGTAGGCAACGATTAATGTTTATAGGTGAAGTGAGACTGTTTCTGACTAATCCAGTAACCTCTGACAAACACAGTCATAAAGTCTCCAGAATAAATGATCTCAGCGGTTGATTTAAACCTCACTGAGCTCGCACTCCAAGAAATACTATCAGAGCGACGTCCGTCTGCGCCGCGTTCCTGAGCAGAGCAGCTCCTCTCATAAATCTGGTTTGGTTGGAGCGGTGCTGGTCGGGTTTGTGAATGGTGGCAGCTGCTGGGACGCCTCAAACTGAGCAAACCGCTGCTGCTGCCAGACTTTCCATGAGGTCAGTGCTGGCTCGTCGGCTCTCCTCCAGTTTATGGAACTGCTAAGAGCCCCCGAATTTGACTGGAAGATGAGCTTTTTTATTGCTCTTCACAGCTACGAATAAACATGGCATTCAGTTATGGGTTCAATTTGTGCCAAAATTCTGAGCAAGCAATCGGAAACTATGAGCGCAGACAAATAAATTGTGTGAGCACACAAATAGTATTTTGAGGAAAAATTTAATTTGCGCGAAGCAAAAGCGCAAATGTGACAGACACAGTTGTCAACAGATCAGAGAACTTGGGGTGGGTGTTGAACTCTGATTGGTTGCTTTGGATCCCGGAAATGATTCATATAACCAACGAAGAGGAAGAAGCACCGTGCGGAGTATTTCTGTACAAATGGACTGTTGAAAGCAGAGCTCGGGGGATTACTTTTCACAAGTAAGATGGAACATTATTGTTAAAATATTGCGACTACGAACTTATTGTACTGCATTCATGTCCACCAGTGAACCCATAACCAGCTGCCATAGGCTTTATTTACAGCTTGTTCACCAGCTATTTGTACAACTGAGACTTTCTAAATAATATGTTCCACAAAACAGAGTTAGATCAAACTGATAAAAGAATGATATAGGAGAAATAAACCAAATATTGCTGGTGAAACATTGAGCAACACATTTTACCAGGTGACACAGGCTGTATTATTCACATGAAATTCTTTCATCCCAGCAGTAGTGAGATTACTGTCATGTCTCCTCCCACTCCCTCCGCTCACAGAGAAACACCGACAACATCTGACTGTAGAATAGTTTGAAACAAGCTCACTCACAGTTTCAGCAGCTCTGGTTTATTATCAGCATTAATGTATCAAAGAAGGAGTTTTGAAAGGTTGTCAGAAAATAAGCTTAATCTCCTATTTAAAATGTTTTTGTTTTGACTCTCTCAAATCTCCTGTTTTCATTTTGAAGGTTTCCCAAAGACAAAGATCTGAGGAAGAAGAAGGAAGTGGCTTTGAGGAGGAAAATATTCACTGCCAGTGAGTCCTCTGTGATTCGTAGGGAACATTTTAAACATGACGAATTCAACAGGACAAGATGTCCAACTTATTCCCTCCATCTCCAGCTTGCCATTCACTTCCAAAGAGCAGGTGTATTATCATAAGACTATTAGCATTCATGAATGTAAATATTCAACTGTCAATCACAGGGAAGGGTGAAATACTTATTACTATATTGTACATGTGTGTTATGCTTCTTCATTATATCTGGAAAATGGCAGAACGTCCAGAAAAGCTGGAGAGAGTCTGAGTGTCCCTCAGGAGGAGCCAGAAGCTTCAAGCTTCAGCCTCATGATGTCAATCAATCAATCAATCAATCAACTTTTATTTGTAAAGCGCTTAATCACATCAGCAGACTTTTCAAAGCGCTTTAGCACAAGAGAAGACACAGAACCCAACTAAACCTCTCCAGAGCAGAGGCAAACTGCCACAGTGACCAGGAAAAACTCCCTCATGAGGAGAAATTGTCAAAAACTCCAAAGTCAGGAAGAAACCGTGGGACGGACCCAAGACTCTGGAAGGGCGGCCATCCGTCTTGACCGGTTGGGTGAAATAACAAGAGATAGGACAGGAAGAGAAGAAAGAGAAAAGAGAGAGAGAGAGGTATAGAGTGGCAGACAGGTCATAGAGTCGACATGAGACTCTGACAATGCTCAATGACAATGATGTGAGTGTTTCTATTTCAAATATCATGATGGTCCTAAACATAGTAACATCTCTCCTGTTTACTGCCACTCATATTAAATACACTCACTATTAAACTCATAG
>OMNM01044052.1:0-14228 GCA_900302745.1 Parablennius parvicornis
CGGCTTTGATGTGTGACGCATAAGGGAGACGCTTCAAATACCGCTCAAAACGGAAAAATAAATAATAACATACTCAAACTCTCACTTTCGTCCAAAAAGATGAACGTATCAACTTTGTATTTGGTGTACTTTTTGAATTAGATGAAGAGACGCATTGTTCAGAACACTACAAGTCTGTCTATGATCCATCAGTTGTGCGTCATTTGTTTTAAATATTTGAATTATCATGGACCAAGGCTTGCAGTTGGAGGAGAGTATGAAACAGGTGTATTTTTCAGTACTTATGCGTGATTTTAATATATGCAGGCACTAGGACCGCGGCCCCATCTAGATGAGGCGCACAGTGTGTGGCAGTGTGCACTGCGCACCTCCACCAGGCGCGGAGAGTTTGCGCTCAACCTGTCTTGCCTTGTCACTCTCTCAAGTCCCAGGTTTAATGGGTACCGCTCTAATATTCAGTAGTTTGGCCAGCTTGTGTGGTATAATGTTTTATCACCTCGCGGGGTCTATTTTACTCTCCTTGGTGAAATGCAGTCAAAGCTAAAGAGAAACTCTGGAAAAGTCGAGACATTTATTCCTCAATGTGTTTCAGCATGAGGCGATGCAGAGCGAAACCTGTCCGCAGAAGGATACTCTGTCTTTGGCTGCTGCTCATCGGTTTCGTCCTGGTCACACTGACGCTTTCGGATCTCTTAAAACAGGACCGTGATCTTGGTCTGGGGAACCCGGGTTCCCCCCGGCGGCCCCTCCAGCGGATCCAAAGTCCACCGGAATTGGAGGTCATCGTAGAATCCCGAGACCCTGCACTGGAACTTGGCGTCGAATCTGCCCCAATGGAATCCCTGCAAGAAGACCAGCTTTTGTTTGTGCAGTCGATCCAGGGTACCAGGAGCCCACCACAGAAGAAAAGAAGTTACAAAGTACTGTTACCAGGAGCAAACAAGGACACTACTGCGTCAGAACCGTCGACGCACGGTGAGATGGGGAGAGCTGTGAAACTACAACTGGAGGCTGCGGAGAGGGACATGGAGCTGGCTGCGGTGCAGAGATACGGATTTAACGAGATAGTCAGTGAGAAGATTTCGCTCCATCGCAAGCTGCCAGACGCGCGTAATCCTGAGTGAGTGTACAGTGGCCAAAACCAGAGAATAAAGCAGATAATGCCAAAAGTTACCAGATCCTCATTAATTTCAACATGGAATGTGTTTCTTTCTTTCTTACATTTTTGACTATATGTATAAAATGATGACCAAACAGGTGTTTTGGAGAACAATACAGCGAGTCTCTGCCATCTGCCAGTGTGGTCATATGTTTCCACGATGAGGCTTGGTCCACTCTGCTGCGCACCGTGCAAAGCGTGCTCGACACGGCACCGAGTCAGCACCTGCAGGAGGTCCTGCTGGTGGACGACCTGAGCCAGCATGGTTAGCATCCATCCATCCATCCATCCATCCATCCATCCATCCATCCATCCATCCATCCATCCATCCATCCATCCATCCATCCTGACCTTTGTTTCCTTATGGTCTTTGCACTTTTCTTAGGTCACCTGAAGACTGTGTTGGGCGAGTATGTGTCTCACCTGGATGGTGTGCATTTGATCCGCAGCAAGAAGCGCCTGGGTGTTGCAGGGTGCCGCAACCTGGGTGCTGCCAGGGCAGCCGGGGAAGTACTGGTCTTCATGGACTCACACTGCGAGTGCCAGAGAGGTTGGTTGGAGCCACTGCTGGAGAGAGTTGCCCAGGATAGGTAACCGTACTTTCAGAAATAACATATTCAGACATTATTAAAAAAACAAACAAACAAACAAACAAACAAAAAAAAACACTGTTTGCAACTTTCATTCGTTTCTAATAGGCTAAAACTATCTGCTAGTTTTTGTCATGATCTAAACTGTGTCTACACTGTTTTGTCAGAGTTTTCTATATTTTGATAATGAAGAATGATTAACTTCAAGATTTGGGAGAATACAAATGATGAGCTCTGCTCAAATTCTTCTTTCTCTTTTGTGTTCTTCTAATTGACAGAACCACTTTTGAGGAGTGAGAATATAGGGAGGGGGGATGGGGGATCAAAGTTATCAGTTGTCTTTACACATTAGGAAATCAGTGGGTGCATTTGCTGTGTGTGATTTGGCTGCAGTCTTCAGTCTCAGACTGCCTGCAGCGTGGCTCTAATCAGACTAGTTAATTAGACTGAACTCTCAGACCTGAAGTCTGCAACCACTCGACCCTCTTGGCCACATGTTTGACCCTTCTCCCATTTCCTGCTCTCTCTATTCTCATTTTAATCTCTGTGTTCTGTTTCCTCAGAGCATCACGTCACACTCTGAATACTTGGGAGAAATGCTTCAAATAGCATTTTGTTAGTAGAAACAAGGCTGCACATTTTTGTCAACTTGCATGCAACGCCCTCACACCTTTTGAACTTTCAAATGAAAGCAGATACAGATATGAAGTCTTTATTTGTCCTAAACACCCAGCACAGTAGAATATATTAAACCTGGAGTATCAAATTCAAAAGATGATCGCTCAGTCAGTCAGTCAGTCAGTCAGTCAGTCAGTCAGTCAGTCAGTCAGTCAGTCAGTCATGACCAAAGTTTTGCTGTTTGGCAAAAGATCCTCATAACTTAATTTTCACATGAATACAGATCACAACAGCAAAGCCACTTTTGATTTTAAGTGTTTGAAGCAAGACGAGGGTCAAAATTTACAATTTACGAAACAGGATAATTTGGCCTTACTGATGATGTCATGTTGTAATTTATTCATGCCTCACTCATCTGGTATGACTTGGAAACATCATTAAATATAAACACAAATTAGAGCAGTAGTTTGTAAGTTAACACTATTATTGCAACTTCATGAATACAACATCAATGGCCACAAGATTGTTCAGATTTTTTGTTTTTTTATTGTTTGACTTTAGGAAGAAAGTTTACATCCATAACATCAGCCTAAGTGATTCTCGTGTTCTTTTTTTTTTTAATGCCATTAAACTAAGAAAAACATCAGCAGTAAGTGATGCATGTGTTGTCTTGTACAGGACCAGAGTGGTCTCCCCCATCATAGATGAGATAGACTGGCAGACCTTCCAGTACAATGCCACCCAGTGGCCAGTGAAGGGAATATTTGACTGGAGGCTCGACTTCCACTGGGAATCAAACCCTCAATTGCAAGGAAAGGATCCAGAGATGAATATCCAACCTGTGCAGTGAGTGAACAGTAACTTCATAGGGGGTCATTGTGATACATTATCATGTCCCCGTGTTTTTTTCTGAAAAGTAACTCTCCCTGCAACAGGAGCCCGGCTTTAGGAGGGGAAGTTTTAGCAATCGATAGACACTTCTTCCAAAGTGTGGGAGCCTATGATCCAGGAATGCTGCTGTGGAGTGCAGAGCAAGTTGAGTTATCAATCAGGGTAAAGTAAAACTTCTTTTGAGTCGACGTTTCCTCTAAATCCTCCTGCTTGCACATTGATGGGGGACGGAGTGATAACAGGCCTTCTTAGCTTTCCTGACTCTTGTGATTCAGGTGTCCCCCACTGATCTATTAGGATTTTGCGTCAATACTGTTTTTACTTAAAAAAGAACTTTGGCTTCAGGGAATGTCTCATCTCATTAATGAATTCACTATGAGAAAATATGAGAAACCAAGAGTGAACTAAATGAAAGAAGAAACAAAAAACAGTCTGGAGTGCTAAATGTACTGTTACCTTTTGATATTATTACTAGGTCTGGTCTTGCGGGGGCTCCATGGAAGTGGTCCCTTGCTCTCGTGTGGCCCACCTCAACCGCCACCACCTGCCATATCGCTTTCCAGACCAGGACCTGGTGGAGAGGAACAAAGTTCGCATTGCTGACACCTGGATGGATGCTTACAGGAAGATCTTCTACCGGAGGGACACACTTGCTCATTTCATCAGGCAGGTGTGTGTGTGCGCACACGTCAGTGTGCATGTCAAGAGATTAGAAACATAGAGTGTGCAGTTACACAGTGCAAACTTTTATTTTTTGTGTAGTCTGAAAATCCAAACATCACTGAGCGTCTGCGACTGAAAAGGAATCTGGGCTGTAGAAACTTCCACTGGTTTCTCACAACAGTTTATCCCGAGCTCTACATCCCCCAGGACAGGCTGACGCTGTCAGGCGAGGTGGGACTCACTCACTTATTCACTCACATGGAGGACCCATGACCCTCTTTGACAGCCTGATGTGTCTCTTGGTAGCTGTACAGTGTCGGCACTGGCAGCTGTGCAGACTACATCCATGGACCGGAGGGTGGAGCCATGACCACCGCCCCGTGCACAGGGACAGGCAGCCAGGTAGGAGCAGCAAGCAGTTGTCGAATGATGTAAAAAAGAGAAAGGTAGTGCACAGGAGCTAACATAGTCATTCTTGTTTTTGTAGCACTGTGACTTTAACTCTGATGGGGAAGTGCGATGGGGTTCGATGGGTGCTTTGTGCTTGGATATCAAGGGAGACAGGCTGGTCCTCTCGCTATGTCCCACCCACCGACCAACCCCCAGCAGACTCCAGTGGAAGTTTGTGAAGGCAAGGCAGAGAGTCAAACTTTCTTCATATGCTATATCAACTGTGTGTTGTATGTAGGGCATCTGGCTAACATACCATGTTTTCTGAAATTCAGCTGAGTGGCCAGCTGGTTCACAAGGAGTCCCAGTTATGTCTGGAGGCTGTCAAAGAAGGAGTTCTCCTGCAGAGCAACATGCGACAGGGCGACGACCATACCAGCACAGGAGGCCTCTTCCTGCGCCAGTGCTCACATCACCCCAGACAGCAGTGGCACTTTGAGCAGCTGGTGGTTCCTAAAGGAATCTGAGATATGAAACCCAAAGGGACCAGGAAACATGTGAGATATGAATCATCTCACCAACTGGGCGCTATTGTACAATTCACAGTGGCATTAAAATATACTGTATACAAGAATGTGATAAATCTTCTATACGGTAAGATCCAATCAGCAGCAGCTGGTCGTGAGATGGGAGATGGGAGAAGACCATCCCATTCACACCTGTGGGCCATTTATAGTCAACAATTAACCTCAAATGCATGCTTTTAGATTGTGGGAAGAAAGTGGATTACCTGGAGACATCCCACATATGTATGTGCAGAGAGAACATTCACACAGAAATCCCCCCGAGCCTGAATTTGAATTCAACTGTGGGATGAGAATAGGAACCACTATAACTATAATGTGCAGCTCTTATATAGAACATATGTGTACACATTTATATTTTTTATTTTGCCACAAGTGTTTTTGTTCCTGTTTTAAGGATTGCACATATAAAAAAAAATTAATTTTAGGATTGTACCTTATTGTGTTTATTAATATATTGTAAGTCAATTTAGAAAAGTCCTAATGTTCAGTTCATTAAAGGTTTTTATTATTTACTTTCCATGCACTTTTCAGAATTAGCAGACAGACAAATTCAAAGCAGCTGAACTCGGTCACCGTTAATCTTTCAATAAATAATTTCACAAATTCTCCAAACTGTGGTCTTAAAATGTTCTCATTTGTTTGTGAAGTCTTTGTATCACCGAGTTGATAAAGGAAAAAAGAAAAAAGCAATGCCAGCTATGGACAGCAGGGGGAGTCAACAGCCTATACATCCTCTTACGGCTGTAACTCTTTACTTTGTCACTGCCACACGTGGATGCTCCTCTTGCCCTGACGTTACACGTTCCCATATGAACTACTTACAGTATTGTGAGCTGACATGATTACATTGACAGGAAGCCTGATGTGCACGTGACTGAGAGAACTGGATGCTGTCAACAACAGTCAACCTAAGGGTTAACTTCCAGACAGCGAGGTCATTTGTACTCACAGTCCAGTAAGTTCGAAGTGAAGATGTTACTTAAGGCATACACTCTAAGCTTTGGGTAGACACTGGAGGCCATAAAAGACCCTGCGCTGCTCTCCAGCAACTATCTCCTTTGCTGCCCCCCGTCAGTGAGTGCTAATCAAGTGACTATACTAAGTCACACTGTAATGCTCTTCTTTAGTAACAGTGCACTTAGCCCAGTCAAGTACACAGCAGGTTTTCAATGGGAATCAGTCATATGGCATGTCTGTAGCCTCGAGGGATACACCAAATAACCAGTTGTTGGTTAGTCTTCCTCAGTTATGTAACTCAGGGTGACGTGAGTTGTTGTCAAAGAAGATCAACCTCTTGCTGCTGAGAGTCTTCTGAAGATGGCTAGAGGTTACAGGATCAATTGAGAGTTTAAAAGCAAGGGAATGTTTCTCAGACCTTCAAATAGTATATTGTCTGTGATCTAAAAATCTATACATTAACCAATATGTGCAGATGTTGAGGCTCATTCAACAAATTTCCTGATGCTGTGTGTTTACATTGAGCTGGATCGGCTGCTGTCTTACATTCCCAAACTCCCAATGTTGGAAGTGCAATCCTGTATTATTAGCACTTTCTCAGTGTCAACAATGAAACTCAAATTGCTCCCATAGGCATCGTGCATGTCAGCTGTCACCATCAGCGTGTGACTGGGTGGAAGTAACTGATTTAAAATGCTGCTGAAACTGCTCATGCAGTAAAATGCAATCTTCCAATCTTTTTTTCATGGATTCCCTCTTGGATCCCAGATTTTCCAAAACATACCAGTTTATACTAAACTCTCACCCACAAATAGAAACAATAATGAGCAGTTTTCCAGGAGTGCTTTCGATCCTAGAAAATGTTTCATTATGGTTTTCTTTGACATTATGGTTTATGGAACTGTGTAAAAAAACAAACAAAAAACAAACAAACAAGAACTAAAGACAAAGTACAATTTCTTGAGGGATTATCAATTTTTTTCAAGCAATATTTTATATTCAAGCCTCGATTTGTTTGACTGATAATATTCCTTTTAAACTACCTGACAGAGCTGTATTAACTAGAATGTCAAACCATAAAACGTCTTTTGAGTGAGACTCTACAAGTCTGACATCTAAAGCAATTCAAACCCATAAATTTTGTTTTAGGAGCACAAGGTTAACTACCAATGATCAGGAGTCCGTCGGAGAGCGACATGCTGCACCTGTCGTGTTTAAACCTCTGACATTTACAGCCTGTTCGTCTCTTTGTTTTCTCTTTTTATTATTGGTGTCATCATATCAAGATCTGGAGAGCTTTCCAAAGCCTCAAGGATAAGAGGCTATAAAAGGTTTTATGTGTTTGGCAAGAGATTGAAAGGGATTTTCAAAGTATTTGAAATAAATCATTCCACTGTGAGTAAAAATTTTGATTTGGCGTCGATTTCAAACAATTGCATTTAATGCAAGACTGACCACCCAAGCAAATCCAGCCTCAGAGAAGCAAGTTCAAATAATTAATTATAGTTTGCAACTGTTAATATGTGAATTTATAGTTTGATTAATCCATGGATTTGACGTGTATGGGAGCTGGTCTGGGAAAGAGCCATGAAAAGAAAGATTATGAAACCAGCATGATGCAGAAAAACATCCTCTAGATATGTTTTATTAAAGGGAGTTAATATAAAATAAAAAAGTGAAATCTGTACTTCTATCTGCACAAACAAGCAATAATAGCTTCAGAGGCTGATGTTATATTTCCCAAAACATCATGTCTGATTTCAAACAGAAAGTAAATTATCCAAACTGGTATCTTTAAATCATTTCCATTCATTATTACTCTTCAAAGAGCGAGGATCGATGGATCAGCGTTCATGTTTTAAGAGTTTTTACTGTTAATGAATGCCTTCAAATGTTATTTCCTCCGATGGTCTAGAAACATGCATTTGAAGTGAATGTGATCTGGTTACATGTCCAGAGTTTACCCATATTCAGGATGGGATCAACTCCAAAATTGTTGCCTGTCGCACTGTGGTGCAGACTTAGCTTACAGTTCACGGGTCTGAAATAATAAGAATGTGACTGTGAAGCCTACATCTGACAGCCCTGTTAAAAAAAATGCTAATCATGATTTCTATCATATAACAGATGACAAATGTAGTGTGGGTCTATAGATGAGGCACCACAATATCTTAAATAATGACGTATATAAACTCAGTCATGTTGGAACTTAAAAATATTGAGTGACAGATTCTTCTTCAATAACTGGCTTGTAATGGAGACGTTTGTAGACTTTTTTTTAAGCATTTAGGAATTGCCAGTTTTGCATTTTTTTAAATTCTTTTTTACTAGTTTTGCCAATTTCCATTTTCCCAAGCTCATTTTAGAGCAATTATCTGATGTCCGCTTGAAATGGTCCCGAGACTCGCATAATGGATTCATTCCCTCCAGTCCTGAAGCTGTCCTCCTTCTTTTGATGCTGTCTGTGACCTTCTGCCTGCTGTATCCTCCCTTTTGTTCATACTCTCAGCAGCATCCTCCATTTCTTCTCCACACCGCGGTGAGTGTGATGTGAATACACCAGGATCAAACGCTGACGGATGCAAGGCCTGTCACTCCACCTCCTCATTACCCGCATGCACATATAGTCGTATTTCCATCAAATCAATCATCTATCATCAAACACACAGAATCTGGAAATATTACGTGGTTTCCTTTTTTATTCAAATGGATGTGACATCTATTACAATTAAACTTGACTGGATCTCTCCTGACATTGATCCTCATGTCAACCTAAGCTAACATCATGTCATATCTTATAATAAAAAAAAAGAGTTTACGTTGTAAGGTCTTGTTTCCTGTCTCCATTAGGATAACAGATGCCCCCTACGTTGCTGTGTCAACAGATTTATCTCCCCACACATGAGCAATAGCTGGACCACATACATGCGCGCACGTCCCTGAGCCTAAGTGACTCAAATGGATATGTGACGGAAGAGCTGTTGTCTCTTTATGAAGAGCCATGGGGCTATTTCACCCAGAATGGAGGTTGGCTGTACTTACTGTGCGAGCCTTAAGAGCCTTGGGTTTTCTTCACACGTGGCGCTGTTGTTTCCAGTGATTCGTAATGTTCAATTAGGTCTGTGTGGATGGGCCTCAAGAGCTGCGCTGACACACGACGAAGATTAACTGCATTAAAATGTGAGGAAACTTGTCTTGCAACAGCAATTAAGGTCAAAGACAAAAAAAAGCTTCTAAATTTCTCATTTAGGAAATTCCCAATGATACAAACACTTCATATCCCGGTAACTCTGAAGTTTTGTCTGAGTACTACTTTTTCAAATACTTAAAAAGTGTTTATCGGGCTCTAAAATGAACAATTTGCCTCCAGCGACTTTACACAAGCCTTAGCTCTCACCAGCAGTCACATTCACCAGATATTTAAAAAGAGAACCTTGAGTCCAGTTTTCAGTCCCATTTGGTCTGTTCTTGATTCTTCAGGTAAAAGTCACAAAAAACAAAATATCAAATATAGCACTTTTTTAAAAATATTTTATTTTCATATATTCTATAAAAAGTGCTTTTTCAGAATGTAATCAAACCTAATTAGAAGTCTTAGAGTTTGTCTGTATTGTTGGAATATGGTTTTATTCTTACTGATCACATCTAACTTAGAGTGTAAGTGGTCCCTGAGCTGAAATAAGTTTTTGCCCTCTGCTCTGAATTGTCTGCATGTGTTGACACAAGATGCCACAGTAAGTTGAGAAAGGCTTCAGCTACCACAAAATACTATGGTGTGCTCTTAAAAGAAAGAAAAGATGAATTATATAATTCAGAAATGTGTTGAGATGTTCAAATATGTGCACAAAGCTACAATAAAAGATGACACTTTGTTGAATAATCTTTTTCTTGAAATTAAAGTGCCAAACAAAAGTCCAGAAAGTCAGCTGGAGCTCAGAGATAAGAAAGACACAGTGGTGTATAACATCATTCCCAACATGCCAGTTGAACATGTTGGCTGGAATCTCAGGTTATAAAACAACATCTGCAAGCTCCACTAAAAAGAAAACCTGTAGACCACCGTGTCTTTATTGAAATGTAAATTGTTTAGCTTGTTATCTTTGAAAGAAAACCATTCCTCCACTTGACAGAATGGAACATCATCATTTAAGGCTGTTTCCGAGACATAATGTGTTTTTTTTTTTCTTAAGAAAAATAAAGAACTTGAAATGTTTTGGAGGACAAACTGCTGTCAGGTGTGCACAGAGAGAAACAGCACCTTTTTTTTCTTTCTTTTATCATGAACTGATGTTCAATTCAACAGGGGACTCTTGCATCACATCATGAGACATCTATTTACTCTGAGCTCTTCAAAATGATGATCCTCCTTTCTCCTGCTTAAAAATGCCCAGACGGCTCACTGACAATGAAAGAGGTAATATTGTGATTGTTTCAGTTTCGTCCTGTGTTGACAATCATAGCCGGACCCACACCTTTAAAGAAAGGACGCCGCCATTAATCTCCACTTCTGACATGCGCATTATTCTGCCAACTCTCCCGCCCTAGTACTGTTCTGTGGCAACCAGGGGAGAAGCTCAGACTTATTCATCACACACACAACATGCCCCACGAGCACTCCATCGTCTTTTCCCACTGTACACCCAATGCAAATAGAAGTTTTACCGCACAACAGCAGTCTCCGTCTCTGGCGGAGTGAAACAGATTAATACAAAGCCCTTGTGTGAAGAACTGCTCTAGTTTCTGTATGTGTGTGTGTGTGTGTGTGTGTGTGTTATTCATGCTTGTAATGATGGACACGGGCATAAATCACAAACCAAACACAATTGAATAAGCCCGACCACAAACACAGTGCTTCCTTGGGTCTGCACACAGCGTAGCCTTGACTTGAGTAGAATGACGCCATCATAGCTGGGCTGAGTGATTATGACATATTACCATTATGTCTACTGAGATGAAAGAGGAGCAATAGATAGAGAAGCAAGTTGTTACTTTTCTGCACAGAAATGTTTTTTTTCAGTACTGAAATCTGGGACGATGGACGAGTGGAGAGGCTCTTTTCACTGGGTTGAAGTGCTCATTTGAATGGAAGTGTGTGTGCGTGTGTGTGTGTGTGTGTGTGTGTGTGTGTGTGTGCATGTGTTTGTGTTTATATGTGTTGTGTGTGTGTGTGTGTGTGTGCCCCTTCAGCATTGAAATCTGAAAGCACTCTACATAATTAGTTAAAGTTGAGGGTCAGTGTTAGGGGTAGGCTCTTATGCAGTTGTAATGGTTAATGTTAGATTAAGGGTCTCAGGAATGCATTATGTCAATGAGTGGGCCCCACAAGTGCTGCTGTACTAGCATAAGTGTGTGTGTGTTTTGTGTCTGTTCAAGAGGAAAGAGTGAAGAGTTTCAGTATTTGGGTCAGGGCCATCATCAAACAATATGAATAGAGTAAATGAAAAACATAGACAGACCCAAAGCAGTGCAATCAATAAAAAAAACGTCACACAGTTCAGTTTCAATAAAAGAACACCCAGGTGGCAAATCCTTTGCAAAACATACCCCCTTTCTAAACCAATGATTTCCCGTGACGAGTCCTCTTGACAAGCTTTTCCATGTTCTGTCCATTCCTTCACATCGAAAACCAATTTCCAATGAAAATCATATGAGAAAAAGTCCTGAAGAAGAAAGGAGGGAAGCTAAGCATGAAGCCAGATGGGCCTCAGTTGGGTAATGGCAGATAAAGTGTGAAAGCGGTGAATAAAAGATGAGCTTGCAAGCAGGTGGATAAAACGATGCATAAACAGTGCGGATGGGATTGTCTGTACCACATTAAATATGAATGGGTCTTCAAGACCTCAGGCTAAATGACAACATTCTCACAGATGTGCTGGAGGTGCTTCTGAACACACAAATAATCGTTCTCAGCGCAAACACTGTTCTCTCCACCTGCAGGTCCAGCAAAACACACATGAATGGTTCCAAAAGCGGAGTCCTCTGATTGGACGTCTTCATCTGCCTCTGTTAAAAAGCTTTCGATGGCAGTATTTATGTAGACCTTGACACTTACACACCTTGACACTCATCTCCATCTGAGCAAGACACATCCAGTGTTTTCCCCGATCAGAGACAAATACACACACACACACACACACACACACCATCTCGTCAGCTGCTCTCACCTGGACCTGTGACAGGTGAGTCAGCCTGATCCCCAGCATGCGTGCGTACTCAGTTTTCACCCCCCGCCTGCAGCACCGGTAGGACATGACAGTTTAACGCTCTTTCACCTCAGATGAACCGTGACTGCTGCTAACAAACAGGTGAAACACACACACTGGCGCACAAGACAAATACACAGTGCTATTGTAAACCCGGCGAGCAACAGTTGTGTTGCGTGAAAGAGGCCCGACATTTGAGTCCAGGAAAAAAAGGCCGCCATCTCACTGGCTGTGAGTCAATGGCGCCAGTGTGAGGTTGCCTCGGGCACACTGTCATGACAACAGAGCTGCTGTTTACACTTTACACAATATAATCATATGTAGAATTCATGTTGGATTTTATGAGTGATTGAACAGTTGTAAAGACATCCATCATCATATAACAAATTCATTGTATTTGAAATGTATGTTTTCACTAAGTATCCTGGCATAACTGGGCTGACATTTATGAGTTGAAGATCTTAAAAACAATTAGAAAACATAAAAAAATTTGATCAATCAAAAGTAAACTTGCACAGTTTTCCCTCAGATCAAAATACAAAAAAAAAATTTTGTATCATAAATGCAAAGCTCGAAATTGGATTTGTTTTTCTGATCATATCAGAAAGCTTATAATATGACGATTTCTCCCATGGGTGAAAGCAGAGTACGTAAATTATACTGTAAAGTTATTTCATGTTTATTTACGTGCATGCTTGAGTAAATTTATATGTTAACAATGTGCTCTATAATGTTTATTTATTATTACTTAGTGTGAAAACATGGATTATCTGTTTCAAATAAGCAGCGGCAGAAGCAAAGATTTACATATTTTCATATTACTGGAGATAGGTTTTTTTTGGGGGGGGACAAATTAAATTTCTGAATTGCAAATTCTATCATACTTTTGTAAAATTTACTCCCAGGCAAAATGCTGTGTACACCCTCCATTTAAATGACTATACAAACTTTTCTTCAATAATATTTTGTTTCAATCGAAAAAAAAACCCAATCTTTGTTTAAATCTATTTCCAAAACAAATCACCTTAGTATATTATGATATATTGCTTGTTCACAAACAAACAAACAAACAAACAAACAAACATAAAACCCCAACAAGTAACAGTTGAATCTGTTGTTTATTAGCATAACATTTTTTTTTCATTCTTTTGTATCTAATAAATATCAAAATGTTAAAGGAAAGAAGAAGTTTGATTACAGTACATTCCATTTGCACAGAAGCAGAGTCAAACCTACGTGAATTCCAAAGAGAACAAGTAGATCTGTTGGGACAAAGAGTTATGACCTTTTTCCTGGTTTAAGATTGCATCGGCTGACACCAGCAAACGGCCGCGCCGCGCCGCCTTGCCACGACAACGCCGCTCACTGCCACCCCACACTCTTGCATTGTTTGAGGTAAAAAAATACATCTTTAGTATTGTTACATTCATAGAAATATAAAAGTGTCTTTATTTCCTTATTGTGCTTTCGGGTGGGAATATTGCCTTCGCTCTCACAAGCTGAGAGAAATGGATCACGGCGCCAGTAACCCTGGGTGACGATCAGGGGGAAACAGCCTCCGTTGTGGATCATGAACCAATTTAGTATTGGTAGTATTTGCTCCGGGCCACGTTTGCGACATGAGCGGCTACCTTGCGCCTAAAATAATCAAGTCGTTTAAAACTGAACCTACATCCAATAAATATGCATGGGTAAATGCCAAGGTCCCGTTATTAAAAGATTGAACTGTGTTTCCTTTAAATAGATAGATAAATGGCAAGCTGGATTTCCACAGGGTGACATGCAGCATGTTAATGTGTGTCTACAGGCACTACTCATAAAGGCTCGGAAAGGCATGCAGAGAGAGAGAGAGAGAGAGAGAGAGAGAGAGAGAGAGAGAGAGAGAATATTAAAAACTCTCCAAATGTAGACAAAAGAGGCCCAAATTTGACTCACCAGTTCAATGTATTTTCCCCCGCCTCACTTAAGTAAAAATAGCCCAACTGGGCAGGACCAGGTCAAAAATAATGCCGTCTTGATTATATCATTTCATTTGGACAATTCTGCACCAACTGCACGGTGGAGAAGTGGTTAAGGCCTCACAGCAAGAAGGTCCTGGTTCGACTCCAGCTGAGGGCCTTTCTGTGTGGAGGTTGCATGTTCTCCCCGTGTGTGCAACAACAAACAGAAC
>OMNM01044054.1:0-13042 GCA_900302745.1 Parablennius parvicornis
CTGATAATGAAAACGACAAGCATAATTTTACAGACAATAATCAAATTGGTATAGATTCCTGCATATTCACCACCTGATTGTTATGGGGTCGCCACGCTGTAGACTGGGCTGCTTTATATCTTGTAGCTATCTTAATAATACATCAATATTTGACAGGAATAAACATTTTTTTAATCCTGTAGCTGACTCTGCACTGAATACCAAACCCATTTACAATCCTTAATTCTCTCTAAAATGATTAAATGTAACTTGGATCTCCTCTCAGGTAACTGCACTGCACCCACAAATGCAGCCAGAATAAATTCAAACTAATCATTCACACTGAGCCTGAAGTTGAAAAGAAAATGCCAGCCATGAAGTGTACAATCAATACACGATGAAATCTTCTCAGATGTCTGATGTATTTCTCAGTTGATAAGAAACCTTTTGAGAAATTATTTCTCAATAATAAAATGAGATGGGGAAATAAAGCTGTTGAGTAATTTTCAAATCTTATCCTGACCCCTTCCCGTCACTGAATTATTTTTTCCTCCAACTTTGCCAACTTAAGTTTGGTTTGAATTTGTCTTCAAGTGAACTCAGACATTTATTAGACAGACTACTCCTCCACGCATGTGAGCGAGACCTGAGACGGGCTTTTATTAGAGCAATTAATAGATCTCATCTTGTACCGACGACAGGGGAAATGCAAGATCACACACTTTCCAGACAATTCCTCTGACAACATATTATATGCATAATTAAGCACAAGATCTCAGCTAAGCTCCGAGAGGTGAGTCTCTCAGGATAATACATCGGAGACAAAGACACATGTCCTAATTTTGTGTTTTTCATGCTCGCTCTTGTATTTTGCACTGCAGGGCAATGCAGACCGAGTTCAGACTTCCCTCTCTTTTTATTATAACTCCTTTCTTAATTAAACTCCCTACATTTCACACCGATCAATACACTGGACTCTATAAAAATGTCAATACCTGAAGCATAGACTGCAGCTCCGGAGAAGCTGGAGATAATACAGCTGCCCCCATGTGTGTGTGGCTAACAAGTTTCCCCCTTTGAACCTAATGCAGGCTTCCTTTGTGAAATACCAAAGCATTGATTAATCCATCTGTACTGATCTGAATTTTCTCTGAGTTGTGTTGCATCCCTTTGAAATATTCAAAGCAGAGCTCTTGGAATAACCATTATATGGACCTCTGCTCTCCTAGGGGCAAGCAATGAAACTGGCTGCATACAAATGAAGTATCAGCAAAGCAAAGAGGGAACGAAGTGATTGAAACTGCACTCGCATAATCATGCCTTTAGTTAGAAAAATAGCAAAGCTATTCATTACAAGAGAAGTTGTTGACGGTGTTGATTGCTTCATTAAGAGCTACACAGGTGTATCCAGAAGTAATGTGTGATACACGTAAGCATGTCCTGACATGCAGGTCTGGGGATTTTTATTTTCCCAAATTGATTCACTTTTGGGGACTGAGAGGGAAAAAAAAAATCCTATTTGTTCTCTGCTGGTAGATTTAAGAAGATCGCTAATGATTATTGGTTGAATGTATCGTTGAACAGAAGATGTGTTTCACAGCTGGGCCATAGAAACAGAGCTAATCCCTCTGATTAAAGATGTCGGATGAAAGAAAGAAAGGATCTACACCTCGGAGACATATGGTTGAATTTGAGTTTAATCCAAGGCAACCTTTATTGAACCCAACCAAATATTTCGTTTGAGCATTAAAGAACTTGCTTTAGCAGAAATATGGTCTTTTCCTAAGATTGTTTCAGTGACTGACCTCAGGTAGCTCAGGCTTCTTTCTTTGGTTGAATATATGTATAAGACCTTTTTTCATTCTTCATTCTCCAGTGAAAACTGAAAACCTTTGTCGGGTTTTGGGTGTCCGTTTACATGACATCGGTGCTCGGAGCCACTGAAAATGGATGTTTTTGAAAATGGCTCCCAAGATGGAACCTTTTTTTTTTAAAAATGGTCCAACTCCATCTCCTTTGGAAATGAGGGAACTGCTGCTTTTCCTGAACACTCCAACTAGGCGGAAGAGAACGCAGGTTTTCTGAAATGCTGCTACTGCTAAATAATTCTTCTACACGTGTGACAACAACAATAATGCAACAATGTTGCACATAACAAAATCTCTCCTCTTAAACTTTCATGACCCATTCATAATACCACCATCCTTACTTGGTGAGATTGTAATAATCTTAGCATTAGCATATAGTTTTGCTGATGAAATGATATTTCTTGGTTGGACAGGTTTGTTTTTCTCACCATGTTGACATGCGTGATCATGTGCTGACACCTCGTGAGTTCGCTGGGATGTACTTTCTTCAGATTTATCATATGTCCTCCTGTGATTGACAGATCCTATCTGCTGTACCTCGACTGTTTCCGCTGTGTGATGCAGCTGGTGTACGCGCAGTGACGGACGTTTTGTAAATGACATGACGCTCTGCAGTCAGTCGCTGCATGCTTCACCTTCGATTCCCATTCCCCTCTAGCGCTACCTAATTAGTATCAACGTTGTCGTGTTGCAAGTTGTGCACAACAAGAAGCTGCTGTTTACCTCCATGAAACAATATCGGATCAGATGAGGCATGCTGATGAAAGTGAATAATTATGCTAATGACGTCAATATTGAAACTAATTCCATCTGAAATTTGATTAAGTTTGAATATTTGGGTACATATACACTGGATATGAAGACACTGTGAAGAAGTATGATGTTTGGCTCTGAAATTAATTTTGACTCTCATTAAGATATTTAAATTTTGCAGAAAAGAAAAAAGAAATCCTGCGTGGATTTGGGAGGCACAGGACATGTTTTTGGAGTCCATAAATTTGTCAAGGCTGACAGCTTTAATGAATTTATATGGCATATTAGGCTAATTATTGTGACTCAACCTGTGTTGAGGGGAATTCTGTTAATGTGAAATATATGAGTGACTAAATAAGGTTATTGATTGTCTGATCACATTAATTCAGTTTATCAAATCTCATTTCAAATGAGATGGTGAGGGTCATTCAATTCCCTCGTAAAGCACAATTATAAATGAATCTGATTCAGTTTGAGATAATACCAGATAAGATGAATTGAGTTTGAGCGATTTAATTGACCCTTAAAATGAATCTTTTTTAGTCTAATTCAGTTGAGATTTAATGCAATCTAATTAATCTCGGTTGAGATGACATGAAATGAGTCATTTAATTGTTTCTCAACAGGGAATTCTAAATCAATTTGCCTCGGTTTTTTAAAATGTTATTTCAAATTCATTCCAGATGAGATGACGGGGAGTTATTTGATTTTCCCTCATTAATAGGAACATTTCATTTAATCTTTTTAGATTTGATCCTGAGTTATATGTCTGAGATGAAATTCAACTGTCTGTGCAACAGAGAGATTTATTCAAATCCAATGCACTTAATCAAATTAGATTTATCTCAGTAGAAATGAGATGGACATTTAATTGTCTCTCTTTGGGGAATTTCAGTCTGACTCAATTTCATTTGAAATAATCATGATCTATTTTCCATTCCAGATGAGAATGAGATGCATCATTTAAAGGTCCCTTAATGGGAGAATTTCATTTAATCAACTTCAGTTTGATTTTAATTCAATGTATCCGAGATATGAGTCATTTAACTGTCCCTAAAAGCATAATTCAATTTGATTTCTCTCATCTCAGAATGACAAACAACATTTGCTGCAAGATCCCTGAAAAATACTAAAACAAATCTACTATCTACTACTGTTAATTATTATTTTTTTTTTAATCTGAAGGAAAATCCTAAAAGCATAAAAACCTTTTTTTTTTTTTTTTTTTCCCCTAGTCCATGTAGCTCACATCAATATTGTAAGTACCTTTTTGTATCACCTGCAGCTCTCCAGGCGAAGCCTCCTGGATGTGGACGGACCACAGGCGGACTGTGGCCCGATACTCCAGGCGTGCACATGCCTCAGCTGCTCCATTCTCTAATTTCGCCTCAAACTATGCAGCCGTGTTGAAGTCTCAGCTGTTATCAGCACGAGAGGCTGTCTCCGTGCAGAAATATAGGGTGTGTTTGACTTTTCTTAAGAGATCCTGCAACAGGGGGTGAGCGTCTCAGCTGCCCTCTCTGCGTTATCTCTGGCGCTCTGCCAGTGTGATACAGTGCTCTGCACTCGGCTGGTTTCATCACATTAGACGCCGACACACTCGTGGAACGATTGGGGGGTGGGGGGCGCAAATTAGCCAGCCGCTGACTGTCTCACAGGAGACTACACTCGTGTTAGCGGGTGGGCGCGGCGTCGCTCGGTGTGACTTCTGGTGAACTTCTCGTACCTTCGCCCGCTAACTTAAATGCCACACAACCCTTCGGATTAGTTTATTCCCCTAAATGAACTCGTGCGGCGATCCAGCTGCACTTTGTCGGTCCTCCTCTGAGGATACTTGCTGACCTCGTAGGCATGCCTCAGTACTTATCCATGGTGACTATTATGCCTCTGCATATGTTTATACAGGGATTACAAAGGCTCACTTTGGCACTCTGTTACAAGAAGAAAATAAACAAGGCTGACCAAATAAACACAACTCACAAAAAAAAAAAAAAAAAAAACGGTTGTTGCAACACAGAGGCATTACTGCAGTATCTCAAATCCAAACAGACACCGAATAAGATTTACAGAGGGAGTGGAGGGTGTTTGGATGTCTGACATTGAAATGTAGCACGCGTGGCCATGCAAAGTGGTGCAAATTTGGTGTTATTATAATTTAACAGGCAGATGGTGAATGCTGCAAATAAATTAAGCAGTGTTGTACGTACTTATGATCCCTATATCCGGGTTTCTTGGGCTGTAAATGCACTTTTACAGTGGTATTTTTCATAAAAATCAGTCACTGAATGTTGCAACACTAATGGTATGTTAATACAGAGGGTTATAAGTGTATATGCTTATTAAATTGATAATGTAAAACTATAATCCAAGGATTCTAATTAAAACCTGTAATTAGGTTTTTTAATGAAGTCTCAGTTGACAAAGAGCAAATAATAAAAGTCTGTGTACTGCACCACCTTAAGAGCCTCCAGGGGCAGTGCTGGTTGCAGTACGAAATGCTAATGAAGCGCTCATTCAAAGCCATGCGCACGAGTGAAAGACATGTTAAAGTGTAGCTCTTGAAAGAGACTGCAGAATGCAAGACTGCCATGCACATTTTCTTTGCAAAACTAAAGCCTCCGAGAGTTTGCAATGTTACTTTATCGCTGTTATTTTACAACTAGTAGTGTTGCAGTGTTCCAATGCTCTCTGCCACTCTCCCCGAAGCATCCCATCGGATTCATGTTGAACTTTGTGATTTAAGAAGAGATTTAATCGTCTGGACCAACATGGAAAAACAAAAAATCAATTCTCTCATTTAGTGCCGCAGTTTTCCGCAGCTGTGCCATGACGTACTGATGGCCAGAGCTCAGAGTTTTACAGCATCACTTATTTAAATAGTGTAATTTTTATTTCCACTGACCCTCTACACACCCAATCTCGGCAATAAAATGCGACAAAAGCAGTCTGTGCTACAGCCACTGTCTTAAAGTGTAGTTTGAGCTTATGCAGCATTTTACAGGGAGATTTTATCCAGCCATGTTTCTTCAGGGGATCTTTGGGTGAAGGAATAAGGATCTCTTTCCACAATACTGAGTCTTTAAAATGGGGTCTTGGCACCTACTGGGTACTAAATTCAGCTTCATACCTTTTCTCTTCACCTCTGCATACCCTTTGCACTCACTGTATTTCTAAAGCACTTTAGTGTACCCCTGTCTGCACTCTCCTTTTAATTATTCTGCGCGTGCGTTGCAGTGCTTTGATCTCGTTGATCGTCATAGCACTGAAAATTAATACTAATGTTTGGTATCATGAGTGTTTATTTATTTATTTATTTATTTTCAATTGTTGGCTATTTTCCTCCTGGGTAGTTGCTGTTGTTTTATTGGGCTGCTTCCTTTCCGCTTCCTGCCAGGTCTCCGGTAATATTGGATGTTGACCACAGGGATATGATCCTCGCCTTGCTCTTATACCTTTCACATAAATATTTCCTCAGTTATATTGCCTCTATAGGAAACTTGACGTGCCTTTTGCCCCACGTAGGTTGATACCCTTTTCATTTTCAGTATTACAAGAAAGATTTCCACTCATTCCACACATAATAATCCCCTAAACATTGTTGACAAAAAAAGGTGTTTTAAACACTATCAAACCTGACTGCTGTGCTGACCTGGGCTACCTGTTCACAGCTAGCACTTTATTGTTGTCTGATCACAGAGAATTGTCTCATTTTCGTGTGTAAAACAACTATTATTAAACCAAACAGCTTCATTTCTGGTAAAAGTTTAATTTCCCTTGAAACTGGACAGAAGGTATTGATGTAGCACATGACAGCCAACACAATGCATGCATTTGGTATCTACAAGGAGCACAAAAACAAACTTTTCCACAAGAAAAACAGTGAAAATCCCTTTGAATGCTAATTCAGTCAAAACCTGTTCTGCAGGTTTTAATATTGCTATCATGTAGGACTCAAACGCTAAAAGATCTTAAGCCATCTGGCAATGTATTTGCATAACAAAGTGTTATTCTAAATGGTATTCAAGTGGTATAGTGATTGCTGGCAGTGTGAAGGGTTTTGCATTTGCAAGCATGCATCCTTTCCCCCCCAAAAAATGTGGAGCTATTAGTTTCCAGCCAAATCATTCTCAGAGACTTATAGTCTGAGGCCAGGCTAAATAACCTATTTCTGTGGTGAAACAAGAAGCAAGGCAGTACATTTAGCTGATAATAAGCATAAGATTATCTATCCGTTCGTTTGAGGATCTTCTTTTGTCAGGGATGGAGTTGACGACAGTCTGCAGTCATGGGACTATATCTCCTTGATACATGTCAGAATAAAATAGTTAATTGAACATACTTGCCTGCTTCACTGATCAAAGCAACAAATCACATTTATCTTGTCCTGATCATGCTTCTCCTGCCCCATGAACAACCCGACACCTCATGAGACCTTGGAATTAAAGGCTGCCTCTTACTCATTTAGACTTTTCTGTCTGATAATATAGGGATAAAAGAGTTGTGTCTGTACCAGTGGGCCTTCTGACCATTGTAAGTACATTTTTATTAATCTTGACTAGAGCTAATGAAACCTCATAATCCGCCTACCCATCCTCTATGCTCACTTCCTCCGGAGCAGGGTTGCAGAGGCCTGGCGCCAATAGCAAGTTGAAAGAGGTCCAAAAGCTGGGTCAGCCACGGGCAGGTCATCAGTCAATTACAAGGCTAATGAAGAGAAAAAGGCTGATAATCACCCACACACACAAGATTTTTGATATTGTTTTAATGTGCTATGTAATGATGGCATATAATTATGTTTTAAATGAAAGAAGTACTATAGATCAAGGTTGATTGGGGAAGTTTATCGTCATGGCGATATTAACATTTGCAGTATACATGAACAGAAGGTTGCCTAAGAAGGGATGTTTCCATGCGATGTGCATTCATGCACTGCATGTCCAGGCAGATGGAGCCTGACTGCCCCAGATTGTGTTGACAAAAGTTTGTAGTTCACATGATTATTTCAACATCACATCATACCAGGTGTTGCTGATGTTACGTGAGCACACTGTATTATTGCTCCCTCCTTTTTAAAAAATGTGTGTGCGTGTGTGTGTGTGTACATGCGTGCGTGTGTTTGTTATACATCGCTGCAACACAAATTTCCCTACAAGGACATAAAAATAACTCAACTGAAGTCCAAAGCACAGAAATTGACACACAAAAAACAAAACTGTGAAAGATTGCTGGGAGAAACTGTTGGTGCATGTGATAAACAAAAAAGGTGTCTGGTAAAAACTGGGTCCAAAAAGAGAAGGAACTTCAAGAGTGCAAACAAATGGTTACATTCTCATTTATTATAAGTCAGTACTAAGTAGATTTTGATGAGTTATTGTTAACCTGTGTTTCTGGACCGAGGAGAAAGTTATGTATTCCCATGATCCCAAGTTAAGGTTATCCAATGAATAATTACCATCATCCCAGCCAGCAGGTTTATGAACTTTTCACTTTTGCCTTCATCAAGTTTTGCGAGAGATTAACGGTTATTATCAGCTTTTCTCTCTCACTTGTCATGATGTGAGGCTGAGCAAGTAATTAGGCTTCTTTATTCTGGTTAGGTATAACTTGTCAACTGTTCAGTGTTTCTAAGAAATTAACTTGTTTTATAAATTCTCCAAAAAGTAAAATAAACCTTTTCTTTGAAGGATAATTTATGAGTCTGTAAATTCATTGTGAATATATTGTGAACATATCTGATCAATATCCATTCCCAGTGCACAATGAAGCTCTCTTGGTTACACCCGGCGAGAAGTTGCAGGTTGGAGATGAGATGGTCTCAGGCAAGAAAATGCATAGGATCCTTCGGAGGCTTCTTTGTATTAAAGGTGGACAACGTGTTTAGATCCCATTTGGTCATCCTCCAGCACTCAGAGCCATACTGTCAGGCGGAGAGCACACAACTCTGGCACAGTTTTAGTTTGATCTTGGTGCTGCACTGAGATGACTTCCAACTGTCGTTTATCATTCTTAAAGCATTTCTGGCCTTACTGAGGTGATTCTTGATGTCACTCCCTGCTCCGCCATCATGTCTGACACTGCTGCCAAGGTAAATCAATTCCTGAGTTGCTGGAAGGTCGTCTCTCTTCAATTCGACTGGTGTTGGGTGTTGTATATTCCGCATCATGACTTCTGTCCTCTGAGCAATCTTCATGTTTATTTGTTGGGCAATAGCGTTGAGATGGGAAGTCTTCTCCTGCATTCTCTTGAAGGTCCTGGACATTGGAAACTAACATACAGAAACTTACAGAACAGCGGACAACAGGACCCTGTGGTCCTCGAGGACACATACAGATCATAAATATTCATCCTTGTTCTCCTCCAGTGCTTCACGACACATTAAAACATGTTATCATCTGAAGCAGTCATAGTAGTTCAACTTTGGATCTCCAACCCAAACAATCCGGTTGTTCTGACAACTGACACGGATGTGGACTTCTTCTAGCACATATGACCCAAGCTGAAGAGAAACACATCATAGAGCACAGCAGCTAGTTATGTTTCAAGTTCTGATTCTTAAAACACTCTTCAAAGACTATGACCATGAGTTATTACACTCTTAACCACACACTCAGAAAACCTTAATCATATACAGATGAGAATTCACTCTTTTGTCTTTTGTGTTCAGTGATGAATTTGTAAACCAACTCAAAGGGGAGAAAGAAACGCATTAAAAAGATTATCAAGCCAAGGCTTTTCGGCATTGTACAGAACATAAAAAAGTGTCAAGCTGTTTGAGCTTTTAACAACAGAATCCTTTCCACCTTCGCCTCCATAAAACATGTCAGCCAGCTCAAACTCAGCAAGCTTGACCTTATAACCTAAAGAGACATAAAGTCCATTACTTTGGACAAATATGAAGCTGTGTCATAACAGACTGGGTCACAAATATATGACACATGCTGACTGGTCTACCCAAGAGCCATGAAAACACATCCCTTCAATGTGAAGCTTCCAGACAAACTGTACTACTAATAGTACACAGATCTCCTTGTAAATCTGCGCAGGCAAACAGACATTCAAAGCCTTTCACCACATACAGTATGTTCAAAGACACTTACACACTGGTTATAGTACAAAATCACATTAAAATCTTCTGTTTTTGGTCAAACTATCAATACTGTGGTGACCAAATGTAGGCTGGAGTTAAAAGATTTTTTTTTTTTTAATCACAAGAAGAAGAACAAATGCTCTGAACCTGTTTGTGTCACTGTGAAAAGCTGGTTTCATTTAGGATGGCTAATGTTCACTGATAGCTCTCTGCCAGTGTGGTAGTTGTTATGCTGTAGTGTCCCAAATGTGGCCCTAGTGCCTGAGATTGTCTGGCTTCAAAAGAACAGCTGGTCAAACTTGTCTGTATGATGGTGTCTTAGACCGAAAAGGAAACTTCATCCAGAACTCAAACATGCTTATACCAGGACACATAGCCTTTTCCCGCAGCACAAAGAAATTTTGACCCGAGCTTGACCGGACCTTTCAAAGTTTGTCCCTTAAGATTAGGTGGGACTACTCACAGCTCACAGATTTGATACATCATCTTGCTTGTCCAAAACTTGTTCGCTATCATTGCCTAAAACCATATTGATCCATGTGGGATAAATCCGCACAGCAGGTAAACCGCTCTGTGGTTCCACAACATATGGACACTAATCCCAAGTCTACAGCATTATCTGGTTGACTGCCTGTGTATCAGAGACAGACTGATACTGGACAGGCTTCTTTCATTTCCCCTAAAAATTGACTTCTGTGAACATTTGTTGTTGGTTTGGCTGTTTTCTTTGTGTGTGTGTGTGTGTGTGTGTGTGTGTGTGTGTTTTTGACAGATGGACATTGTTGATGATGCGACCACACAAAAAACAAAATATGTTTTGGATGTTTTCTCTCCTGTTCACAGTACAAAGAATGCCGATGTACCCATACAATGCTAGTAGACAGTGCTTTCTCTACTGGTCTCATTAGTAAGGATTTCTCCCAAGTTTTATATCTTGTGTATCTGGAGGTGATAATGTATTTATTCAAGCTCAAGGTGAGATTTATTTGTTGTTTCATCTGAAGAAAGAGAAATATGGAAAATAAAATTTACTTGTGAGTTGTTTAAAAACAGATTTGATTTGTGCTAGCATTCTCATCAACAACAGAAGAAGAAACTAAAGATCAATTGGTGTGTATATACAGATCCAATGGAAAAGTGAATCAACAGATAATGAACACTACTCACTGCAAAGTGACACACATCCATACCGGGAATAATGGAATAGTAATTCTGAATCGCTATAAATAACACTAATGTTGTTATTTTCAAAGGAAACCCTGCAAACATGCAAATGTCCCATCAACCAGCAGGTTTGAAGCTTGAGATTTTTTCCTTAAATCCCATAATTCAAGACGAAAATAATGACATTTGCCAAAACATAAATATCACATTGGTTGTGGACCAAATGTAAATGACATACGTTGCAGTTAGTACACGTCATATACCCACATGTTGGTCATACGTTAGTTTTTATTAAGTTGTGGGACCAAAAATCAATGAGGTTTTGTTCCAGCTGCTGCTGTTGGCATTTTCCTTTTTCAACAAAATCATGTATTATATCCGATATGCTCCCATGCATTATGTGAACAATCTACAGTATAGAAATACTTCATTCATCACACAGGTGATCGCATCGGAGTCAAACTTTCATTTGAAATATGTGGAGTGCATGAACTAAGTGGAGTGCACCCTGGTGCCCTTGTTTTCGTTCTGGACTCATCTTGGTGCTAATGTCACGCTCCCACCTCTGTTATACAAAAAAAGGCAGCTGTGCAACTTCACACAAATGTAATTGACAGTTGATAATTCGTATTTGGATCAGCATACTGAGTTTGCAACTACAACTGCAGCGTGTGCACACAATGTAACCTGAAGGTACTTTGACAGACAATGGTGTCGTATTCCCACAAGAAAAGAGGATGAAAGCTGTGGAGGGAGATATTCTGCTTTGGCCCACAGCCCTCAGAGCAGATAATCCCCGTTGTCTCTGATAAGTTAGTGAAATAACTACTTCCTTATGTCAGACTAAGCCTTCCTGCATATCCTGGCATCCAGGGATTCCCTGTTGGCAGGAGAGAAGAGAAGCTAGGTCGTACATTTTAGACTGTCGTATTTGGAGCAGTTTGTTTTTCCACTATTACAGTGAGAACTGTTGACACTAACACATGCTGGCCTTGATTTTGTAAAAGCATTGCGAGCTGTCAAAGCATTTCATCATTGGCTTATCTCGGCCCTAAAATGTAGAAAGATTTGAAACAGTAGATCAAACTGTTTTAATGTGGTTCAAGCAATGGAGAATAACGTTGAAGTATTGGAGAGATGTCTAGCTTGTAACCTGCTTTTCACAGGATGAATTGGCTCATGCATCACGTGATTCGAAGTTACTAGTGTGTTGAGAAATGCATCACTCTACATTTACTTGACAAAGATTTTACATTGACACAGGAGAACATGGACTGGGAGTCATGACACTCCCACTGGCTGCCATTGTTGTTATTGTCTCTCTGCTCGCACATGTGCAGAAGAACTGTTTACCGCGGCAGTGATAAACAGTTGCAGCGTTTCTGAAAAAGTTGCGTTTTCCATGGAGACGGAGCATTTTCATGAAGTTCTGCCTTGGCACAAGTTTTCAAAGACTTTCGGTGGCTCCCAGCACTGACGTGTAAATGAGCACCCGAAAACTACAATTGAAAAGATTTTGTTTTCACATGAAAAAAGTGTCATGATGTGAACGGTGGTGGCCTAGCGGTCAGAGAAGCTGCCTTGATCTCATCTTCTCTGGTTCTATTTCTGAAACTCAGTTATCACTGCCGGGCCCTGAGGGACCTTCTCTTGTTTCACACGTTCACCGCCCCTAGTTTCTAGGATGGGTCAAATGCAGTGAAATCAAGAACCCTCTAGGATTAATAAACCTATTGTATTGTATTGTATTGTATTGTATTGTATTGTATTGTATTGTATTGTATTGTATTGTATTCTATTCTATTCTATTCTATTCTATTCTATTCTATTCTATTCTATTCTATTCTATTCTATTCTATTCTATTCTATTCTATTCTATTCTATTCTATCCTATCCTATCCTATCCTATCCTATTTCTATTCTATTCTATTCTATTCTATTCTATTCTATTCTATTCTATTCTATCCTATCCTATCCTATCCTATCCTATCCTAATTAGAGCCTAATCCTGATTTAAAGTCTCCCAAAGGACTGGATAACAAAAACAGCTATTTACAGAAATTCACCAACAACATTATACTACTTGATAAACTACCAGAACAGCGCAGTCTAATGTTTAAAGAAGACATCCTGTCTCAAAATGTACAAGAATCAACCACATTGTAAAACCCTACAAGATAAAATGCATCTA
>OMNM01044056.1:0-11463 GCA_900302745.1 Parablennius parvicornis
GAGTCCACACACACACACACACACACACACACACACACACACACACACACACACACACACACACACACACACACACACACACACACACACACACACACACACACACACACACACACACACACACATAAATGTTGTCAACAGCAGCACAAGCAACTCAACTAAATTCAGCTCTAATAGCAGAACAACTTAGAATAACAAGAAATAATGATACATTTTATTCACAGGCACCTTTCACGGCTCTCGAGGTCACGTTACATGAATAAATAAAACAGGACACGTACAGCAGGATAAATACAACAAACGGTTGCAATAGAATCGGAATACAAGCTATTACAAGAGGAAGGCCGGGCAGAACGGGTGTTTTGAGACGTGATTTGAAGATGAGTAGTTGCTCGTCGGGAAGGTAGAGCGCAGAGGAGAGAAGCAGTGTGTGTTTCCACTGAGGTTTGCAGGAGTGAGATTAAGGAGGGTTTTTAAAATGAGCAGCAGGATGGGAGCCAGTGAAGCTGGTTAAATGTTGAGTGGAGCGAGTTGTGGAGATGATGGGAGCGGCTGAGTTTTACATCGATGAAAGTTGATGAATGGATTTGTGTGGTGAACTTTAAAAAAGAGCGTCACAAGGTGGGATGTAACAAGAGTGTTTCCGGTGATGTTGATGTGGAAGGTAAAATGCACTCAGATTCTTGACCTGAGAGGAAAGACGGATGATAGAGTTCTTAATATTTAATGAAAAGCTGTCAGAGTCAGAAAGTGAGGAATTCCTATTTTATTTCAGTTGTGTTGGAGAAAGTTAAGCGTGCACCAAGTTTTGACTTTTTGGAGTCAGTGTGGCGTTGAGCTGGGAGGAGGGGCAGAGCGTGTCTTCTGCGTAGCAATGAAGCCGATTTAATTTATCAGCTCCAAGTTCAAACTCTTGTTTGTGCTCCAACGTCTTTGCTACAGTGATATAGATGATTTACATTTGGGTTTTTACACTTCAGTTTGATACCATTACTGAATATATAACTAGAGACACTTCTGAAAACACCTTCAGTCAGAGCATCACATAATATGATCTCTGGACACAGTTGCTTTTTCAAAAATGTCCACAGAAGTAAGCTTTGGCCTCATAAAGTGACATATAAACACAAGACAACTGATCAGCTTCAACACAAAGAGGAATCCTGCTTCATCAGACATTAAAAAAAACAACCCATCTCAACAAAACCATGAATTGTGACTGTGACTTTAAATTCTAACCGAAATAAACCAACATGTGGTTTTTTAAGAAATATTATGGTCAACTATTAGCAGAGTAGCATGCTTACAATTACAATCAACCCAACCTTTAGCATCCAAGTGTCAAGACGTGACCACCTTTCCAAATGTAATCCAAACCCAAACCAGAAACCCAACTCAATCCAGAAACTGATCTCATGACAGTCGCCGATTAAGTCAGAGGCACAACAAATTCATTAGACTCATCCAAGTACAGCTAGAACATAGACAGGAAAACAAATTTGATAATCAGCAGTCCAGTAGTTGTAGAAATACTGAAGTTAAACATTATAACGACCCAAACAAAAAAATGTATACATGCCAGTCAATTTGATGAATTTCATGCCAAACACTGGCTGAGGGATTTTGTATTTTCTCACTGATATAAACAAAATGTCGCAAGAAATTGTTTGTCTTTATCTACAAAGCTGGCAAGCACTACTGCATATCCTGATGTCTCAGTGTGAATCCGAGCTCAATATATTAAATTCATGCTCACGTCATTAATCAAATTGTCGAGTCAGTGTTGCATTGTTTAGGAAATGACAGCAAGATTGAGTTTAGCAAACACTCCTTATCTGTGTGTGTGTGTGTATGTGTGTGTGTGTGTGTGTGTGTGTGTGTGTGTGTGTGTGTGTGTGCGCGTGTGTGTGTGAGAGAGAGAGAGAGAGAGAGAGAGAGAGAGAGAGAGAGGTAGTTATAAGGACTCCTTATTGGAGTCAGACAGACAGAGTGTGTTACAGCACCTGATTCAGATAGTAGTAGGTCTCAGCTTCCTGGAGATACAGTGAGTGCTTCTCATGAGGAGGAAGACCTGCTAGCATCTCATAGAAGATGTGGTAGTTCCTTTCTGATTTGGCCTGCGCATATGAAATAAATATATCAACAGAAATATTGCATGTCCGTGCCTCAAGTACTATTTTTTTTTTTAAATCAGAGAGACCCCCAGATTTTCTGGTGCCCATTTTGTTATGGCCCATCCTGTCTTAGTCCTCTCCCATCTGTTTGTGCTGGAGGATGGACTGTAGGTATTGTTGTCTGGTTTTGTTGAGTTTCTCTGTATTGTTTCTTTAAATAATACAATGGCCTCTTCAGTAGCTATTTGAAGCTTTCACTCAGTTTTATACAAATAAAAATGTAGATCTTTTAAAAATTCATTTGCACAATTGGCTGTTCTTTTTCACGATGATGTTACATTATTTCTTGAGAGATAAGAAGGGCTAAACAAGGCACAAACTTCTGTAATGGCTCAATAAAAAGGTAAAACAACACAAATTGTCTGAAATAGCTAAAACCCTCATTAATTGTTCCAGAAATACCTTAAATAGTTAAAACTGTTAAAACACATGTAAATGAAATATAAAGTGTACTTTTCCCAATTGTAGTGATTTAATGTGCAAACTAAGGTATATTTTAATTAGTAAATATAACGTAAAATTATTTTCATGAACTGTGTTATTTTCATTTTAAAGGTTAAAACATTAAATATCATGTGGTTCCAAACACATTTTATTTGATGGGAAGTGACAATAACAGCTCTTCTGGTCATTTAGACTAAAGACTCTTGATAAGCAATATTCCTCGATCTTTCTGTTATAGTCTACATATGTTTCCTCCAGGAAACATATATAAATTTGTGGAGGGCAGAGTCTAACCCAGCTGACTGAACAAAAGTGGACACAAGTACAACACAGCTCACAATAAAATGTATATTTCACCAAAGTCCTTAAATAATAGATGGATGAGTAAAATAATGCAACAACACCCATAAACGAAGGCATCTTGAACACTCATTATGTGGTCAGCCTGTACAATCTCCTCTTTCTTACTATGACTCAGGTGTAAGACGACTCCTTCAGTCTGACGTGTTCATGTGTACGTACATGTGTGTTACACTTTTTTTTTTTTTTTTTTTTTTTACCTGAAAGACAATGCGGGACTTCTCCAACAGATACTGAGACGTTATGGCACCGCTGATTACACCCCTGGTAAATGACACACACACACACACACACACACACTGAGTTAAATAACAGGTCATGCATGTGTAATGTGTTCGGATCTTCTCTTGGAAGAGGAGGATCAGCTCCCCGTCTAACTGTGCCACTGGGACACGTTAGCAGATTCTCCACTAAGCCGAGTGTCTTTGCGGACAAGACGACTATTCAGAGTTAAGCTAACACGCCAAGCTGCGAGTTGGCGTTACACGAGTTTGTGTTTATCAGAGAGGATCTACAGCAAATCTGCACTCGTAGTAGACAAATGGCTGATAATATTTCAGAGGCGTGCGGTAACTATGGTGATACAATCATTTGTAGTCTGGTGTGTTTCAGTCTAATTGCGAATTTGAATAGGACACTTCCATACTTTTCTTAAAGGGGTCAATTTATGCAGCTTTTCAACAAGTTCACTTGAGTCTCGTTGGTCCAAAAACATTGTATTCAAAGTTTATTGCCCCAATTCCAGCTTTTCCTTGAGTTTGATACTTTTGAATATTCAATCATGTGAGCTGCATTCAGAATCTGCTGTGTCTGTGTGAGCTGGACTGACTCCGCCCACACATGGCCATCTCGGGAATAGGAGGAAGTACTTCCTCTCGTGGTGCCGTGTGCCAGAGTAGACCCGCTTATTTGTGGGAGGAGTCAAAGGGAGGGCTTATCTTGATTGGGATTGGCTGAACCACCAATGACATTATATAGGGTTTGATTTTTGACTGTCTCGTTGGAGCAACACACTTTTTAAAAACTGAAACAAGCCAGGGAGAGAGAGGACAGACTTTCTTCATGTCTCGGGCGTTATTACAGGTATGGGGACGATATGACCCCTTTAAAGACGCTGTAGGATTTCAACAAAAACAAAGACTTTAAAGCTGATTCACAAATGTACCCATAGCTACTATTACTTTATTGTGAGGGTAATAATAACAGCAATTCTGTTGATCTGGAAGACAGACCAGAGAAACATGTCATTAAAGTGTTGTCCGAATCATTTAAGCTTCTTCTAACCAACAAACACCTAATCACTCCATGAAAATCTGATTTCATAATTTGTCTCGTAATAATTCAAAACGCTGTATAAACCTTTAACTTTCTCCTGAGAATGGACATTAAAGCACAAATAAATGGGAAACAAATGGAAAATCCTTCAACTGTCACAGACCACAGCACTGGGGACCTTCCTGGACTGATAAAAGTGAAATTGGTTTCCCTGAACGGAAAGAAGGAAAAATCTTCTAGCAAGCATTTTTCAAGGCTTATGAGTCCCATCCTCTCATTCTGGAAAGTGACCACTATTGTTTAGTTTCCCAAAAGTATCATATTCTAAGTTCCCCAACTTGTGATTTGACTGTGTTAAATTACACTTTCCAGATAAAAGACGAATAAACTTTATAAAAGGTATCAGTTTCATCAGTATCAGTGTGTCATCACACTGAAGCAGGTAACACAGCCCCACTTGAACCGAAAAATCCTAAAAATTCCATCTCAGCACTAGATGAGTATCAAAGATCAGAAAAGTCATTTGCAAAGATTGCAAAGAAATTCAGTTCTGAACTTTTGTAGAATTTGATGTTTGTCTTGGAGGCAAAATCTAGTTTTTTGATTTCCATTTTTCATTAAACTGCGATTTTTTGTTTTTTGATCAATCACTTGACAGAAATCTGCTGAAGTTTAATGTCAAGATGGAAATATTTATTGATTTATTAATTAATTAATTAATGTATTTATGAACACATAAAAAAAATAGAAAATAAAAAAGAAACAAGAGAAACAAGCAGAATAAAAAAGGAGACATTTATCCAAATGCGTTTCATGTTTAAAAAGTGTTAAGGAAGAATCGTAACTTTTTTAATCCTACCCCTTTACATCTATAACGCTAGAATCACACAAAAATGTTTCATCTTTTTATAATAATTTTTTTTCATGGCTAAAAGCAGTTTGTTTTCATTTATTTTACACAGTGCAGCAGCTTCGACTTTTCTGTCAGGACTTGCATTTTTACGTTTCTGCATTCATAAAATGACACATTGTTTCAGTGTGTGACTGAAAGTGTGGATCAAACCTCACTGACCCAGAATCTCACTGAGGTGAGTGCAAGAAGGACATCTAAGTAGGCAAATGATACAAACCTTTTATTTTTTGTTTTTGTTTTTTATAACTATAAGTCACTTGTGACACGACATATAATCTTTCCAAGAAGGGAAAGTCTGTTTTTTTTTCCTGGACTGGAATAACCATTACTATTTTAATGAGTCAAACTTTCCAAATATTTCAAAGTTGTTGGTACTCACTCCTCCATGTAGATCTGCGTGTATTTGCCAAAGCGTGATGAGTTGTCGTTGCGCACTGTTTTGGCATTCCCAAAGGACTCCAACAGGGGCGTGGCCTCGAGGATCTGACCAATCACCACAGACACACGTTAAAATGGCTACCTTCAACAACTATGGTACTTTGTATCAAATCAAGGAATAAACATTTTACCTCTATCTGGAGAAATTTGGTAGGCGGACAGGAGGAAATAAATGTTAGTTTAATAATGAAAACTCAATGGATTCAGGTACACAGGGTGACACTGTACATCTACCTGTTGTGTAACGTTGCGTTTGTGATGTATGGCTGTCAGGTAACGCAGGATCAGTTTTGTAGCTTCTGTCTTTCCTGACCCGCTTTCGCCACTGAAATAACAAAAACAGCATATTCTCTCTTTATTCACCGAGAGTCAGCATCGTAACAAAGTGATATGAATTTAGATTTGAACTTTTTCTTTTAAGTACAGTTATTTGAGTTATAGTGTTTGATACCTGATCACAATACACTGGTCCTTTTTGGCATCCATCATGGTGTTATAGGAGAGATTAGCAATGGCAAAAAGATGACTGCAACACAGGAAAACAACGTACATGAAAAAGTGTTTTGTGTGTGCGTGCCTGCTTGCCTGCATGCGTGTGTGTGTGTGTGTGTGTGTGTGTGTGTATGTATGTGTGTATGTGTGTGGGAAGTGGTAGTGAAATCCATAACCAAACTCCCCTGGCAACCAACCAATAACAGTGTAACGAGAGCCTCTTAACCAACACCTGAGAGTGCTTTCCTTTACACCTCAGTTTGCCAGCTTACAATACCTCAAGAGCACAGCTTACACCACATGTAGACAGATGTCAAGCAATGATATAATCACATAAGCATAAACTGCCTTGGAGTGGAGAGTTGAGCTTTTCTTCTCCGCTGAGCTCATAATTCCACTAAATGCTCACAGTTTGCTAAATTCGTTATTTTAATGAGACAAAATCTTTAGGAATGTTACTTTGCTTCTGGCTATTTTTCAATGAAATACACATTGTGAAATTATTGGGAATTGGATAAAGCAGATGTGCTTATTCTCGTAGGTTTAATACAACTCATGTGGAGTCAAACTGTTTAAAAAAGGAGAAGTCTTTTTTGAACTGTGGAAGTCTTTCACTTCAGCACATTTTTAACAATTTCTGTGACTGGAAAGTCAACGTAAGGTGCAGAGTTCAGGGTTGAGTATGCACGCACGTGCACATGAACGCACGCACACATGCACAAACACACACACTCCCACCCACACACACACACACATACGCACACGCTCAATGCACTATAAATAATAACAATTAGAGTATACAGACATTTGGTGTACGAGCTGCATGACAGTAGACCCATCAGGGTGGTCATAATCATATGGTGGATTAATAAGTATATTATTAATACTGAAGTCACAAAACAGTGTTAGCAAAATGAAAACTGTTCTTAAATAGACAACACAAACAGAGGTCCAACGAGACAACAACGAGTAAGAACTGATTTAAAAAAGAGAAAATAAATATTTTTCAATAAATGCATGGCAGCATTTAGAAAACCTATTACATTGACAATGACTTGGTACGAACTGAAGCCACTTTTTTAAAAGATGAGTGCAAGCACGAGTTCTAGCCTTTAGCTATCTGCTGATACCGAGTACGAGTACTTATTCAATGCCATGAAGTATTTCCGTCTGACTTACTTTCGATATTTTCATTAATATTTAAGAATCCCTAAACTGCCGGCAACACTTGGCCTCTCTTACGTACTTGCAGTCGATGACATCACGTAATACCCACCAGGATGTATTGGAGATCTTTCATGAGTATACGAGCACTCTGTGCTGCATACGACCCAATATCCAATCCTTGCATCGGTATCAGCACATTCCTAACATTATTTTTTATTCTAATCGAGACAAGAAATGCAAACAGCACAAATGTTTGATGTAAGCGAAGAGTTTGAGCTGCTTAAATCAAAACCACACCAAACCTTTCAATGCTTGTGTCAGAAAACTCCACAGGTGAAATTTTAATAATGTTCTTCCCGATAAAGAAAGATTGTGAATTTAACTGAAAATAGACAATAACAAAGTTTACATTCATGTTATTCAGTTTACATGTTATTCCTTCCCCATACATTATTTCACTTGAGGTGTCTTGATTTCATTAGATACAATAAGTCATTGTAACAGTGATTAATCAAGCGCGTGAATGAAATAAGAGTTATGTTTGACCTCAAAGGAGATTTTTGCTGCACTTTCACAGGAAGCTACACTCACTATCTCAGTGTCTTTGTTGTTGAAGGGAAACACAAACTGCTTCACAGTTTTTCTAGTCAAATCAATTCATTTCAAGACAGAAGCAATAAAAGAGAAAAAAAGCAGAGAAGGATGAAAACACTGCAGAGCTAAATTGTGTTTCTTTACATTCTTGGAGTTGATTCAGAAGCATATTCATGTCACACTGTTATTGGAGAAAGGATTTTCTTTAAAAACACATCTGAATAATTGACAAACTTCATTGACCATCAAAAACAATCATATCACCATCATCGTAAAGCTAACACACCATAAGCAGCCCAACAAAATGGAATCTATAGGTCATTTTATCTGGTATCCTGCACCAGAAATATGCAACTCTTCCTCTTTGTAATGAAGGAAAATGAAATAAACCATGGAAATTACTTTAAAGAGCCCATTTTCTACTCCTGATACTCCGTAGTCCAAGAATTGAGCTTGTTTTATATTTCCTCTTCCTCCTCCTGCTCCTCGTCTCTCTTAAAGGGCAGGTCGCTGCTTCCCGTCCCGAGGTCCAGCACTTGCAGGTTGGACAGATGAGCAAACGAGCTTTCATCCACCGAGTCCACAGATAGACGGTTAAACCTGGGAAGAAGAAAAAAAGTAATTTTTGTCGGATTCCATAGGGCAACAGCTAATCGTGCCATTCCAGAGACGGCTGCAAGACAGCAGGTGACATTTATGAAACTATTAGCATCAGACACCTCTGCATTATACAGCTCTCTGGCACATCCACCACTTATACTAAACTTAAAGGTCCCGTATTATACATTATATCAACAATTTCACAAAAGTGTCAAAGGTCCAACAACATTGTATTCAAAGTGTCTTTCCCCAAATCCTGCCCAGTCTAAAAGTCCCTCTGGTGGTTCTACTGAGAACATGCTCTTTCTGTGTCTACACCTTTAAATGCTCCTGAGTTGTACCTGTTTTCCTGTAGCACTTGCATGGAGATAAAATGGCGCCCTCTCATAATTTCAGAGGGCAGAGCTCATCTCCATGTGAGAGGCTGAAAGTGAGCATCCACCAGAAAGTGAGCATCCACCTTCATGACATCATGCAGGGAGAAATCTCTGCTTCGCCCGTATGAGCACACGTTCACTAAAATCTGGAGCAAAGCAAAGACTTTCTTCACTTCTGAGGCCTCACACACAGGCTATGGGGACACATATTACTGTTATAAAACATTATAAGGTCAATTTTGCACAATATAGGACCTCTAACGTTTCCCTTGGTGGCTGTTTACTGACTTCACGTCTTGGTATTTGTCAAGATACGTACATGCACGTCCACATTCTGCATTTGCTTTTAAAATATACACTCATGGACTCTGTGGATTTTGATTGGAAAAAAAAACTAAAGAAAAAGAACTGCTGCAACAGCTCAAGCCATCATAAAAGCCTGAAGGGTTTCAAGGTTTGTAAACATCAGCCACCAAACAGCCAAGTTGAGGTCAGACCAGGAAGCCAACAGAACCAAAACAAGGATTGAAAATGCATGTCTGGAAAAACATTTTTCTCTCCAGCCGAGGAACTCGTGGACATAAGCCTGCACTATGTGGAATAAGCCGTGGTGGGGAATTTGCTGAATGTGCATAAGTTCAAAGAAATAGAGAGATTAGCACGCAGAGGTACTTTGCAAAATGAAGATCGCCACATTGTCTGTTTATTTTGTTATTGTTGGAGCCGGAGCATCTGGGATAATTTTGCGAAAAGGTTATTTTTATTATACACACTTCAAATCACATTCCCAAGAAACTGTCTTCTGAATGACTGTTATCGAAATAAACATTAAAATAACACACAGAGGAAAGTGAAGTCAACAATTTTCATCCATTTTAATATTGGATCATAGGAGCTGCATTCAGAATCTGCTGTGTCTGTGTCTGAGTTGGACTGGCTCTGCCCACACTTGTCCATCTTGGAAAGAGGGGGAAGTACTTCCTCCCATGGTGCCATGTGCCAGAGCAGAGCTGAGTAATTGTAGGAGGGAGGACCTACCTTGATGAAACTATACAGGGTTTGATTTCTGATTGACTCACTGGAGCACCACTTTATAAAAACTGAAACAAGCCAGGGAGAGCGAGGACAGACTTTCCTCACTTCTGGCTCGTCATTCCAGGTATGAGGACGATTATTACTGTTGGAAAACCGTTAGAAAGTGAATTTTGCAATATATGACCCCTTTAAACAGAAATTAAATTTGATCAGTTATTTAAACTCCAAATAAAATGAAAAATTATAGAAAAATCAGAGAGAACAAAGAAAAGAAAAAAAAAGAAAAGAAAGTGCCCTGAGTAACGTGCCCTCAAAGCTGTACAAACAAAACCTGTGGTAGCATACCTCAGCCTTTCAGTTGTCCGACTGGAATCATTTCCTTGAAGTAAATCAGAGCTAAAGAAGAAATGGAGCCAGGTATGAAGCCCCCACCAAGGCCCTCCTCTGCATGTGTTATCAACAAACCTTGAAAAACAGCAACCTCATGCGAACATGTGCTGACAAGGGTTCAGCACTCAAAGTCCTCGTTACAAAGCCACATACGTTAGACAAATCGAACGCATCTGTTATGAAATGCAAAGCGGAACCAGGGCCGCAGGGTGCAGTGCCTCGACGAAAGCGCACACACAATTTGTATCACTTACAGCATTTTTATTTATTTTGCTCTTATTTACTCATTTGCACACATCGATAATTCAGCCCCCGAGAATGTCTCCTTTTCAAAGCCTAAAATCATTCATTTGCCTCATGGTCAAGAAATTCTGAGCACATTTATTCAGACTGAGCTTTGAAAATATAAAAATCCAGGGCATGTAGCATCCAGCAATAATGTAAAACCTCCAACTGATTTGATCATTTTTACCATTTCAAGTGTAATAAGGCCATTAACATAGCAACTTGCTAATAGCATCATGAAATAGTTGACATGGTCTAACACTTTTACAACAATTTCATAAGTTGTTCCATTTTTTAATGCAGCATTTAAAAATAACTAGTTTTTGTCTTGCAAATCAGGATGCTTGGTTCAGTATCGGCAATCTATAACAAGAATAAATGGAAGCGAAACATAACAATTTCATAACACACAAATATGAATGCAATCTCTGTGGTGAATTTGAGCTTCTTCTATCTGAATGGAGGTTTTTACGTGAAGGACAAAGTGTTTTAAAATCAGCTTGTTTGTTACTGTCACTGTCACCGAGCTGAATAAGAAGCAGTGACATTGCAATTTCTCTTATTTTATTCTTTTTATTCAGCCCAGTCATTAGCTATTTGTCCTTGTGAATTGTATGTTCCTTTCCTGATTTTTATCACAGAATTTGCTTTTATCTCCGTAAGGTTTTTTGTGTTTTTATTGTGTTTTGTTTTTATCTATCTTGAGCTTATTTTTTATTTTTTTATTTATTCATTAAACCAGAAAAAAAAGAAAACCATTGAGAAAGAGATCTCTCTGACAAGGGTGGCCTGGCCAAGATGTCTGCATCCTCAGAATTAAAACATCTAAAACAGATTTAACACATTTCACAGTATACAATAGTTAAAGTGTTAAAGTGCAGATTGCTATATATAAAATATAAAAGATAAAATGCAGATT
>OMNM01044056.1:11483-28368 GCA_900302745.1 Parablennius parvicornis
AGATAAAATGCTGATTTTGTATGGCTGATTAGAATAATATGCAATACAATATTAAGGTACATTTTTTCACAACCAATTTGGACATTTTGGATTCGATGTGGAGTGTGTTCCAGGCAGCGAGAAACTAGTCCGAAACAGGAGGAACGCGCAGAAGAAAAATGTCACTGGAGTGTAAGGAATAATGGCTGCTGGTTCTCTGGAGAAGAGAACATGGGTGGGAGGGAAGCGGGGGGAATTGTAACCCCTTAATTTGGTTCAGGTGTCGTTCAAATTCACATTAGAGGATCAAACCTCCTGGAAAACGCCACGTAATTACAACAGCTGCTGGTTTGGGGGCGCTGTCGCCCGAAACAAACACTGACCAGAGACCACAAACAACTGTGATATAAAGTCTTCAGACGAGAAATCAATCAGTCTTCCTCACTACTCCAGGTGTGCCTGCGATTTGCGATTATCCAACTTTTTCTTTCTGCATCTGCTTCTTCTGATTTACTTTAGCTTTGCTTGTTTACGTACCCAGAATGCATTGCCTACTCCGTCAAGTCCTCTCACCCATCCTCACACCCACCCTCTCCCACCGCCAGCTAGAATAATAATTTGTAAACAAAGGGGACCAGAGATTACTTATTAACTCCGGTTCAGAGTTTGTGTGTGTGTTCACGTCGTACAAACGAAACGTTTTTTTCCCCTGAAGAGACTCTGGCCCAGATCAAACAGGAGAATGTGAACACGTCCTGAGGTCATCCAGTGAGTGAAGCTCCACACGCTGAGTGAAGGCCACTCAGCTCTGGTACACATACCGTTGAATGGAGGATTTCCTTTTGTCAAACGATCAAGTCCCTGCTTGCCTGGTTGACTGTAAAAGAAATCTACCCTCAGGTACAAATAAAGTGCCCTTGAAGTCTCCAGTCCATCTCAGGACAAACGCAGAGAGATGGACAACCACACACACACACACACACACACACACACACACAGGAGGAGAATATGCTAATCCCACACAGAAAGGCAGTGGCTGCTATTTGAACCTTGACCTTTTTGCTGTTAGGCAAGAGCGTTAACCATTGCACCAACATACATATTCTTTCATTCTCTCTCTCAGTTGTTTCTGTATTTTCTCACAATTTTATTCTACATTACTCTTATTTCAAGTTATTACTATTTTCAAGTTATAGGTTTAACTACATCCATAATGGTCAAAATTATAATTTTATTGGTAAGTTTTGGATTGTTGGTTGCAACAGACTTTATGGGTTAAGCAGAGATTTATTTGGGGGGAAAAAAAACCAACAGAATATGATAGTTATCAGCTTAAAGGAGGAAAGGTGGTCTCTTACCGGAGGAAGATGCGTTTGATGTTCGGAGTGCCTTCGAAAGCTGAAGCAGGGACACTGGAAATGCGGTTACTTTGCAGATAAAGGTACTCCAGGGACTCGGGCAGGTCAGAGGGAATGTGCGACAGGGCGTTTCCAGACAAATCAAGCGTCTGAAATTGCAAGATGAATAAGAGCATACTCGGAAGGAAAAACCTTTTTCCATGGAATGAATTAAAGCATCAACGCTGGGGACACTGGGGTCACTAGTGGTTCTGTCATTTGTGACTAGTCCAGCAACTGTGTTATCTTGATAGTAAACATGACTACATTTAGCATATTGTCAGGTGTTGAGCAGACACAGAATTCTAGACACGATGACGTTAAAACCTGTTGGCCAAATTGTAAACTCATGACTGACTTCACTCTTGAATTACATAAACCACAAGTATCCTGGTTCCTCAGATCTGTGTTCACACTTACTTCATCTCGATAGAAACAATCGTTGCTGAGACCAACAGAGAAGCAGGTATTAGTTCATTTCCATAAAAAAATCTATTGCAGTTTTAGTACAATACGAACACAACACTGACTATAATCATATCAGTAGATACAGTATAATATAGGATGTGGAAGGTCTCATATTTATTGTGGGTCTGGATTCTTGCAACTCTTTCAACAAACCTATGAATACACACAGCATTATTATTTGTTGATGTGCCTTTCAGCTAAGCTTTGAAATGTTTATATAAACCAAAACTGTTTTTCCACTTTCATTTAAATTAGTGTGACCACAACCTAAAATTACACAACCATAATTGCACAAAAGGTCAGTTCGATGTGTAAAGCATAAATTAAATCAGGATGCAATTTTGTGCAAATCTCATAAACAAAAATAGCTTTTAGTCACAACTTAACAAATGTAGTATTTTATGGCAACAAAACATTACAAAACAGCTTGAAGAGATAGCCAAAAATCTGGAAATGTAAGTGCTGCCAACTAAAGAAATGGCTGGAGGAACTCTGTATTAGGGCCCGACTGGTTGATTGGCCGACCGATATGATCAAATTATCCGTTATTGGGAAAACGTTGACCAACTAATGCCGATGTTCACATTTATTTTTCACTAATAAACTGTATGGACTATGGGTATATTATTTTATTTTTGATGTCCTTGTGTTATCCAGTATATGCAGTAATCATGTCACGCTGCAGTCGCCCCACAGCAGAGTGAAGTGGTGAAGCGTGAAAAGCCAAGCGGTTTACCTCAGTGGAAAGTTAACTAGTTTGTGAAATAAACAGCCACTCAATGACTTTCCCGTTCCGCACCTCTGCGTGTCATTCACACTTGACTACTGTATGTTAGCATGTTAGCTTAATCTCTGTCGTTGCTTTTATCTTTGCTGCCACATTGACTGGACGTCGCCATATAACACACGTATTTACATAAAAGTATTACTCAGCACTAAAAAATGTAATCGGCTGATATAGCGGATATTGCAATGTTTTCATTCCCTCACATCTGAATCAGCATTGGCCCAAAAAATATCTGTCGAGTCTAGTCTGTAATAATTTGTCTGGGTAGAAACAGTGCCGTAGGGAGTAAATCTTTCTCAGAATGAAACACAACAAAGGCTCGCTGTTCCGAAACAGTCTCAGAGTCTCTAATAGGACTCTGGTTAAAATGTTCTTCAAATCTAAATTGTGAAGATGGAAACCAATAGAGATCTAAACATCCCCTTTTTTCTCTTCTCTTCTTTTCTTTTATGTTCTCTTCTTTATTTTAATGTGTTGTTTTGCCAACATCTGTTTTAGTTTTGTAAGTACACTCTTCTGTTAGATTACTATTTGAGAGAGGTCAGAACTCAGGGAATGTCTATGGTATCAGTTTGAATTATAGATGATTCTGACGTTGGATTTATCTTTAACTTTACTGATAAGTTGTGTGTAGATGTGAAGTTAAATGATTTCTATTAAATTAATTATAAATTGAAATAGGTGTGATTTTATGTTACATCTTCACATTCTTAATGTGCATAATGTCACTCACTGTGAGCGCACTGAGCTCCATCCAGGCTCCCTGATAGACCGAGTTCAGCTTCAGCTGGTTGTCACTCAGGATCAGCTTTTGTAGCTTCTTCATGCCTGTCAGCGCCCCGTCTGGTACGGAGTTCAGCTGGTTGTTCTTGATCTTGAGCACTTGGAGGCTGCGAGGGAGACTCTTGGGTATCGACACGAGGCTGTTCCCCGACAGGTCTAGGGTTTCCAGCACGCGTAGCTTCCTGAAGGCCTCGCGGTGAATCTTGGCGCTGGTCAACTTGTTGTAGCTGAGGTTGAGCTCTGTCAGCGTGTACAACAACGATAAGTCGTTGCGTCCGATTTCGGCGATGGAGTTGTGGAGGAGCATCAGGGTCTTGGCTCGCCGTGGCAAACCCCGGGGAACGCGTTCCAGCAAGTTGTTGTACATGTGTAGAGTGTGCAGCTTCTTGAGACCCTGGTCAAAGAGCAAATGAACAAATCAAGACAAGAATGCAGAAATCTGCCCTGAATTTTCCAGAAGCGATGCAGCAAAGAAGAACTTTACCATGAAGGCAGCTGGGTGGATGGAACGGGAGCGCAGCTTGTTGTTGTGAAGTAGAAGGTACTCCAGGTTGCGGACGGGTGTGAGAGCATCTACTGGGATGCTGCGAATGGAGTTTTTCTCCAAGTGCAGCAGTACCAGGTTGCGAGGCAGCCCCATGGGAACGACACTCAGGTTGTTATTGGACAAGTCCAGACACTCCAGGCTGCTCAGCTGACTGAAAGCAGAGCAGCAAACCAGAGCATGGTTACACGATGTTATACTGCGTTTGCTTGTATATACACTAGACACTTGTGGTTCATGCGTGACGATTTCTTTGCTACCTGAAAGTCTCATTGTCCATGCCCTCATTTGTGAGGAGGTTGTTCTGGAGGTACAGCTCTCTGAGGTTGGATAAGCTGTCAAAGGCCCCTGCTGGGATTTTCTCCAGCTTGTTACTCTAAAACAGCAGAAAGGGTCTTTATGTTGTCACCTTTCAGTCATTATAACTACATACTGAAGAATCTGATCATCTCATTTTAGAAGGGTTAACTGACCTCTGAGCTTGTTTACATGACAAGTGAAAATGCAACGCTTTCATTGTGTTTTGGGTGTCTGTTTACACGGCCACGATGGTGCTTGAAGCCACTGAAAATGCAATTTTTTGAGAATAACTCCCAAGATGGAAATGTTCCGACTCCATTGTCATGTACACGGGGAAAAACAAAACGTCCTAGAAACTTCTGGCACAGCTCCGTGGTGTTGGTGAAAATAAGCTATTTAATTTATTGAAGTTACTAAGTTTGGAGATGGGGAATTGAACCTGCAACCACCCACAATAGATCCTTGTGGAGTTTGTGATGAAGACGATAACACTTAGCATCTGTCACTTTCAAAGCAAACTAATACAGCTTTTGCATTACACTTCCCAAGACAATAATGTCTGAATAAACAAAAAGAAGAACGTATCATTCACAAAGTTTTTTCTGGTGTCGGCTACCTTCAGATGGAGGCGATAGAGAGTCGCGGGCAGGTTCCTGGGGACAACCTGCAGGAAGTTGCTGGACATGGTGAGGATCTCCAGACTGTCAGAACCATTAAACATGTGTTCAGGAAGCCCTGCGTCCGTCAGCTTGTTGTTATGAAGATACACGGACCTGACAAGATCACAATACACATTTCAGCAAACAAAACTGTGGCTGCCAGATGTACATCTTTCCACAAAGGTTTCTACATATTCACACCTCAGCTTTGGCTTGTATCCAAATGTATACGGGTAGATCTTTGTGAGCTGATTAGCTGCAAAATCAGCACTCATCAAAGAAGGTGGTAAAACCTTCGGTGCTGCAGTCAGCTGCAGGCACAAGAACACATGCATCACAAGACATTCACTGGTTTCAAGGATATCTCAGCATTGAAAGATTGTGTTTTTTGTGAGAGTATGGAAATATATACAAAGACAGATGACTCACCAGAGTGCATGAGCAATGACAACCTTCTTACTTGTATAACAAAACACTATTATAATCCAAGTGGAAAACTGCAGTTTAGACACAACAGAGTAAGAGGGGACTGAATAAATGTGAGTCTGAGCAGCCGTCCAAAGACAGAGACCAGCTGAGCCACAGAGGCGGTGACAGGATGGTGGCCTGTTAGTCCCCCACAGAAGCCATGACCACAAATAATGTTGACATTTTCTAAACCGCCGGTCAATGCCGTGACAAAATAAAAATCAACAAGACACCTAAACCTCTTTTCCCTGAAAGTAATGCAATCACATTGTTTCATAAGAAAGCAGCGCTACTGATAAAAGTATCGGGTATCAGTTACAACACTGAACAGTAATGTATTCATACTCGTGAAAAGATCTCCAAAACAACCAGGAGAGTTACCGGTACGTTACCGGTATGTTACCGGTACGTTACCGGTACGTTACCGGTACGTTACCGGTTACCGACAACTTAATCACGAGAGACATTTGGACCAGCAGAGTTTCGCCCGATGTCCCTAAATAGTTTCATTGCTCAGCACATCATTCAGAGATGTGCTACATGCTACATGCTAAACATGATTAGAGTGTGACTGGAGTGTGTGGCGACACACATTGAGCTCGGTCCCGCAGTCTACAATCTACAATATGCATAGTGCAGTGCGTAGATGGATGATTGCGTATTGAATTTGGCTTCATTAAAAATGGACTCATATTAGTACTCAGTATCTGCCAGTACTTGTACTCCTCCTTTAAAAATTAGGTATCTGTACATTAATATTATTAATATTATTATTGCAATCGGACAGATGGATGTTTTCTCATCATTTACAGTATTTTCTTTAACTTGATAATAAATCTAAGAGTCTGTAATTTCAGCTTAATGGAGTGTAACACACTTTTCCTCAAATACTGACTCCAAACTAATGTCCTTCACCTCACCCAGCAGCTATGGAGCAAGACATCAAATAAAAAAGCTGTGAACACGTAAATAATTTATCTTGATGCTTTCTGACCCAAAACAATGACCAATTGAGTACCGACAAACCCGCACTGTGTAGTATTATGATCTTCTGATATCTATTCATAAATAAAGCAGTGGTGTAATTCGCTTAAGTACTGGCACCACCCAGATTGTCAATTAATTACAAAATCCATGTTTGTAGCAAATAATGTAACAGTTTTAAAAAGCAACAGTTGAGCTTGAAGGTCTTTTTAGGTTCAAATATCTATTTTCTCATGAGGTATGCTGAGAAGGTGGCTAATGCTCTACCAGTAAAATAGAATATCCAACACTAAAAGCAAGCTTTTGTCCACTCCTACCATAACTAACACTAACACTGAACAAAATAGCCGTGAACGTAGGAATTTGACAATCACTGCTTAGATTTAAAGCTCTGTGCTTTATTACACGAGGATTAAAGTGTCTTTGAGGCTTAGTGAGCACTTAAAATTCCTCTGTTCTTTCTGGATCCTGTTTGGCTATACATCCCAATGAAGGAACAAACAAATCTGTCCATCCTTTTCTCTCTCTGGCTCACAGCGTCCATGGGACGCAGTAATATTTCAGCCGTGACCAGCTGGCAGGGTCACACTGGGAGTGACTCAGAGCATCATCTTCATAACAAGCAGTATGACGACGGAGAAACCCCCAGCTCTCCACCGGCTCTCCACCGGCTCTCCACCGGCTCTCCACCGGCTCTCCACCGGCTCTCCACCGGCTCTCCACCGGCTCTCCACCGGCTCTCCACCGGCTCTTTACCAGCTCAAAAAAAGACGCCATTTACGCAGCAAGTTAAATGGATTGTGTATTGATCAAATGCTCAGAGGCACTGAAAACTAAGTACTGCAACTCACAATTATTTTGCCAATTGTTTTTTTGTTACAAATATTTGAATAATCGTAATTTTTTTTGTTTTGCTTTAAACAAACGTTTTTGTAATATAAATTATGAGGAACATATTTTTACGAAGAAAAATAAAAACACAAGAGAATTGTGCATTTTACAGCATTATATTTAAATACATTCTGTATAAGAGCTCAAAAGAACCACATTGAGCTTTATTAAAGTTATTCTAACAGAAAAAAAACTCTTTAAAATATGCTTCCCATAAAAGTATCACATCACTTCTACACAGAGAATAAACCAACAAATCAAAACAAGATCGTACCACTCTTTTACACTCATTTACAACCTGAAGTATCCTAAATTTATTCGATTAAATTAATTAGTTGTTTCAGTCCGCCTTAAAAATTTGTAAATGCAAAACAAAAAAACGATTCGTTTCCACTTGAAACGTTGTCGTGTAAATGGGGTCAATCAAAAGAGAAAAGAAAGGAATTCATTTAAAAAAATCAAAACCATCCAGTGAGCACATTTCACTATAAGACAAACAAACCAATTCTGTGTGACTAACCTTGTTATTTGCCAAATATAAATAGGCCAGCTGTTCCAGCATCTCGAAACCTTCATCTTCAAGCCCTGTTTAAAAATCACACACACAAAAAAACCCAACATATTGGTTATAAGACAAACAAATTGGTTATACATCTCCCATAAAACAAGCCAAAAGGCTGGAGTTTATTAACTCATCAAGCCTCAGGTAACAAAATCAGTTTCACTGTTACGGGATGTACCAAACCAAAACAATAGTTCTAATTCATTTTCATTTGATTAATAGGGTTCAATGAAAACTGTTTTGTTGAACTTGGCAGCGCGATGAGGATCGGGGAATGTTAATGGACAACAGGGACTGAGTCAGTGTAGAAAGAGAAAATGACTCAGGAGACAGCAGATGTTACTCACAGGTGTAGCTACATGTGTTTCCTTTTTTGATTTATTCTTCCCAGTTTGCTTTGCTGCATGCCCTTGTTGTGCTTTGGGTTTTTGGTAAGCAGTTGGTATGATAAAATAGTATGAAAAAAATTTTTTTAGAAGTGAGTAAAGAGATATTGAGTTAGAGAGTGGACAACTCATCATCCAGACTTCACTGTGAAACTGTTTTGATGTATGCAGTGTGTCAAAAGCTGAAATGTGCAACACCTTCCCTGAAGGAGAGCTCGCCTTCTGAAATTTTAAAGTCCTTTTCAGCAGTGATGGATCCTTTGTGGATGTATAAGCTGCCACAGAAACTAATACATCACAGGCTATTTCGCTGACAACAAGCTGGACGGTCCCCTTTTTCTGCAGATGGTTTTCAAAATGTATTTCAGATTGATTCATCTGACCACAAAACAGTTTTCAATTTAGCCTCAAACCATTATTTTTTAACAGGAAATTGTGCAGAGAAAAAGTGTTTTGATTGGTGTTGATTGCGTGTCACTGTCTTCACCCTCAGTGATTTCTGGGAGTCTTCCTGAGTCCATGCTGAGATTTCCAATAGAGAGTTTTATTTATTTGTAATGCTGGTTCCGACTAACACCAACATACAGTTTTGATCTCCAGCTCTAACGAACACAGACATTTAAATCAATGAAAATATTCTCTGAATTGTTTCATTAAATTAATCGTGCAATTTAACATGTAGGAATATTTTTCCGAAATCATTTTCACAATTTTTAGAAGCAAATTGTTGCACATTAGTTCAAATCTGTCCATCATCCAAACGATTGTGACTGTAAATTATTATCCACAGGTTAATGATGAATCTCAAAATAATATATCAATAACAAGATTTGAAGTATTAGTGGTACATGCGCTGTATAATACCGCCGGGCCAGCTCTATTAGTCATTTGGTATTGCTTTGAGGGCCAAATATAATTAAATTGGCTCGCGGATCAGACTTTGACATCTACTATAAATATTTTCACGCCCACACATATGATTCTTTCAACCAGGCTTCATCTGATATTTAAGAAGTATAATTTGCTGAGATCAACAGCTGGATGCTGGATGTGACAATGCGAGAGTTCTGTCAACAGGGTGTTTGTTGAAAATCAGCACGGCTGAGCAGGAGCAGGATAAATATATTGAAAAGGTGTCGTCTAGCATGTCAGCAGCCTGTCCTGTGTTTGTCTGTTTGGATTGTATCACTGTGTTTACCATTTGTGGTGAGCCAGTTATTCTGCAGATTAAGAGTTTCGAGCTGATGCAGATGGGAAATGTGCTCCACTGTGATCTCTTCAATCTTGTTGTTCTGCGAGTGGGCAACAAAGCAAAGTAAATGCAACGACCTTGACACGTTCTACACCCGTTTCCTGCGTCTTGTGTGTAATCAACCTGAAGAGAGAGCTGGCGCGTGTTATCTGACAGCTTGCTGGGAAACTCGGTGAGGTCCACTCCAGCGCAGTCCACCGCCCCCTCTGCCGTGCAGCTGCAGTCCAGCGGGCATTCCATCTTATCAGGTCTGGGCAGAACTGTTGTGACAGCCGCCTCGTTTGTCGGGTCCTCCTGCTCCTCTTCCTCCGGTTCGACGGTGGGCTGGCAGCGCACCAACACCCAGGCTACGAGCAGCAGGCTCAGGGCCTGCAGAAAGGAATGCTTGGGAAAGGCCATGTCCGCCGCTGAGCGCTCCTGTTGCACAAGCATACGGACAGCGATGGTTAAAAACATCAGGTCACGGAAGCTTTTGTTTCTGAAAACACGGCTGTGTGAAAGCTGCAGGCTGTCATTAACTGGCTTTTAAAAAAGCCGTGAGAGACTTTCAAAATCATTACTCTGAATGGATCGTCACTGAACTCAAGCTCATTCTTGTGAATGTGTTTGTGGCTCTCTCTGCTCTCGGTCTGTTGTTTTTCTATCTGTGCTGTGAATCTGAGCAGAAGAAAGCACAATAACACCACAATAAATTTCAAAATAGCGTCAAATAACAATTACACCCCCATTTGAATTTGTTGCCAGCACACTTAATTCAAAAATGTTGAACCTGGGAAGAGTTATAGCAGTGAGGAAGTGAAGTTGCGTAATGATCAAATAAATCTGCGAGAAAATTTCAGTCCTTATTCGATTCCTAACAAGTCAGGTTGTTAACCAGTCGGTGCAAAGGTTAGTGCAGTGAGGGAGCACAGGTTCAACATGCAATCTTCAAACAGAAAAGGAAAGAGCTGCAACTAAAAACCACATTTGCTTACTATAAAGTGTCAGCGCTGTGGTTCTCCATACATCCATGCAGCTGCGTGACACTTATGAGACAACTGAGGATTCTAGACCACATAAGTAAAGCACTATTTCTTCCCAGTCCTGCAATAATTTTGTCATCAGATGTCAAAACAAAATGAAAGAAGTGCAGGAGCTGACTGGGGAGCCTGAGTCGGATGAAGAACAGATGGATACAATGACGGATCATTTCTTAGGCCCTGTTAATGTTTCAAGAGAAAACGTTTAAAAAATTACATCCAGTTACACCAAAATAGCAGAAATTCTGAAAACGATGTAGTTAGCATGCCTGGCCACTGGTGGGAGCCGTTGCTTGTTTGTGTAATGAAACCACAAACATGCGTGCAGAGAAAAATACACTATAAATTTTAAACACGGGCATTCTAGTGGACAGTTATTACGGTGACTGTCAAACATAAAACCACCAAGTCCAGGAGAATATGAACTGGGAGTCATGACACAAAGGAAGAAACATTGTAGATTCCGATTCCTAAAGGTTTTTAAAAGGTTCCATGTTGGAAGCTGTTTTAAGTTGCATCTTCTTACTAACTTCTAGCAAAAACTGCTCACTCGAATTGCCTTAAATTTTCTGAAATAATTTGTCTTACTCCACAAACAAATGTGGTGATGGCGAAGACCTGCGCTCTACTGAGTGTAGCTCTACTTTAAGATGTAAAACCAACAAAAAAATGTTAAAGCTCCACTATTTTTTGCAAGATAATCTTGAAAAGATTTATTTGGATGTAAAGTTTGGAGCAATAACAAAAGTCTGCGAAAGCTGGACAATAAAGAAAGGAAAAAATACCAGAGTGGATACATTTAAGCTTGACATATTTACCAGGAGCAGTTTGATGGGGCTCGACCTCGGGTCAGTGAATCGACCGCACTCTGCTATCACCATCAAAAACATTCTCCCTGACTCTTTCACAACACTCCCTAAATCTCCAAACTTCCTTCCAGCTCTGGGTTTGTTTTCAATCTTAACATTTAAAGCCGGCAGTGACACTATGCTGGGAACAAGGAGCACTTTGTAAGCAGAACAAAAAAAGCTCCTTGTTTTTTTCTTACTTTTTTTATTGCTCATTTCCTCCACTTGGCACCTGTTGGCTGTAAACCCTAAATTGGATGTGATTTCAGAGCAGATGGCCCGTCATCGTGAGCGGCAAAGGGTTTTGTGGGATGCTGACAGATCCAAAATTAAGACTTAAGAACCAATTTCGTTTTCAGGAAGATGCATATGGGAGCTTTAGAGGTCCACAGTGTGGCGTTTCAAATGCAGAAAACCAATTATGAGGCAGGAGGAGCAGCATTCACTCTGAGACTGGAGGGGATGAAGAACTAGTCATGGATGAAATGGCAGAAAAGAAACAAAAAAATCATCCCGGCTCTGGAATCTGTCTACAGTTGGTGGGTCGAACAGCATGAAAAATTAAGGAAAGGTTCTGAAATATGTATCTGGTATTCCAAATCAAGGTGCACCTCTGACCTCTTTGTTCGAAGCGAGGCTCCTGGGGTACCGTGTCGGTCTGTAAGACCACATTTTCAGTTCAGACTGAAACATCTCCGACACTACTGGATGTACCAGTATGGTTGTTCAGATACTTTTGTCCCACTCAGGACAAACTCACCACAGGTCTAAAACATCTTTTCAATAACATAAAAGGCTTGCTATTGGAAAAATCCATGTTTTCCTCATGAAGAACCCCAACAAGGCTTATATATAAATTCTTATGTGAAGTATTTCGCTGCTGTACTTTCTCAATTCATTCCATTCTTCTGTTCCCCTTGGGGACAGTAAAAATAAATCTTATCTTTATCTGAAGAAAGTGTTGGAATCAAACAGTTTCTATCGTTTTCTGAGCGTAGCAATGAATAATTTACCAGCGGTCGGGACTCATTTTGTTCTGTCTGCATGTCCAAGTGGCCTTGAGCACAACACTGAAGAAGGAATTGCTCCCAATAGAGGTTGACTACCGTTAATTTCAGCCATTGGTGAACATGTTTGAATGTGACTAAACACATCCTTTGAGACTGCTGATGCAATGATAACATGCCATACAAGTAAGTGAACTCATTCAACTATGTGCATGTACATGTATTATTGAAAGAAATGAATATCAGTGTAATCAGATATGAATCTAGTTGACATTTGTCTGTTTTTCCTGAGCAGCAGATCACCAGACTGACATCAAACAACTGGTCCATTTCCACTCAAAAAGTTATGAAGCACTGACACACATACAGTCACCTGTATGATGAGCTACTTTCAGATGATAATCATTATTAGGGCGATGGCGCTCCCTCTGCAGTTTCCAAACTGTTACCACAATTGTCTGAAATGTCATGGCGAACTGAAACAATAGTGAAAGATAAGAGGCTGGAGCCAGAAAAATAAGTTCATATCAGAGCTCTTATATGTATCATAAATCCGATCAGGTTGTTTACATCTTCAACTCAGAAGTGATCAGTGATGAGCTTGGTTAATCACCCAAGGCGATTATGCTATGATTTCTGTGGTGTCTTTTAATGAAAACTTGCCGATGTCACTCATGAATCGGTCCCGATCAGTCCTTTTTGATTTGTGAATTATGAAAAACCTTATGAAAGGCCTACTGGGACCATTGGGACTGCTGTCAGACTGTCATAAGTTCTTCCGGTGTCTTTTTTAAACCAGCTTCATCCATCAGACTGGTAGATAGATGCCATTAGTAAGTCTACTGAGCACATTATCATTGATCCAGAGTCTCACATACCATGGAAACTTACAACACAAATCTACTGGTTCTCGAGCTCTGGTTAATGCCAGAGGAGGCTCAGAGTCAGTAAGGTGTTAGCCACATTCACACACACTGACTGCACTTCTGAACCGCAGCACCTGGCAACCCTCCTCTATAATTTCACAGGTCTCACTCCAGGTGATTGAGAAACGGCAGTTCAATTACTCAATGCTTCAATTTTACAATCACGCTACTCACAGCTAAAGGCCAAATATGTGAGAGAGAAGAAACTCGACTGACTTGTTGCAGTGGTGGCATCCTGTTGCAGCACCACCATGATGTTAAGTGAAGGCTGACGAACAAGTTGTTCTTTCACTTAAGTTTGTAAAGAAGGGCTGCATGTAAACCACTGGATCTTATGTAGCCCGAGGCAGTGATGGCGCCACTCAATGAACTGTGAACATACAGTCAAACTTCCTGTGTCACCAACCATAAGCAACACAACTGACATAAACATCTGGAGGTACAAGCATCACCTGACAGAACTTTCTTAATCGCTAATCCACAAAAATTACATAGTTACTGTGGTTTTTGGTAAAAATGCCCCCAAATTGCCAATTTTTGTTACATTTTGTGAGTCCGTCTGCACGACAACGGTGATTGGAGCCACTGAAAACACATCTCTTTGAAAATGGCTTCCAAGGTTTTTTGACAACATTTTGAAATTGTCTCAATGGAAACGAGGGGGGGAAACGCTACATTCATGGAGAAGGCAGTTTTATTTTGACAGTCACCCTAATAACAATCCAACTTGGTCATATGTCTACTAGAAAATCTGTGTATTTCATTGTTAATGTTTACAGCGGATTGTTGTCTGCATGCATGTGTGTGTAGTTTCATCACAAAAACAGAAAAACAGCACCCAGTAGTGGTCGTACATGACAACTACATTGTTTCCATGTAAATGATCATCATTTTCAAAACATTGCTGTGTAAATGTAAAACCTTTCTGAAACAAAAATTATGTGTTTTTACTTTAAATGTCGTCATAGAAACAGGACCAGAGTGAGAACGTGCAACACAAATCCTGGTGACTGTCATAAAGGCCCAGTGATCAATCTATGCTTTTTACTTTCTAAAATTGCTAAGAGTTGTGAAAACACGTCTGATTCACTCTTTTCATAGTAACATTTAAACCTTTGCCTTTTGTCATTTTGTTAGCCTTAATGTATAATTTCCATATGAAATATGATTTAGAATTTATGGCATTTAATAAGTACTGGTATCGGTACTTAGTATCTCCAAGTATCTAAAGGTTAGTATCTTTTCTCTAAAAAGTGATATCAGTGTATCTCTAATTGTAATAAATGAAAAGAACTAAAGAAAACAACAGAGCACACAAAATATTTGCCAAATGTTTCTGTGCAAAAATGGTGGAAACTATTTTTCACTCTATTGAAACATTATGGTCCCACACTCCACCGACATTTTCCCACCAAAACCGCTGAACTGTGCTTTTGTTCCAGCGTGGACAGAAACAACTAACCAGGAATGAGGCTGTGCTTTGTTTTGTCTCAGCGAACTTTACAATGTCTGGTTTAAGAGCTTTAATGATCACAGGGGGATTTTTATTGTTTTACAGCAATATAGTTTCAATTCTGATTAAACCAGACGAAAGAACTTGAATTTATTCTGTGTTGTTGAAATGATGAATTGTGATGGGAGAGAGTATTTCACCCTGACATACACATGCAGATACAAAGTCAGTGCTTTTTGGCAACAATATGTCACAAACACAGGCCTTCATTAAAGGCTTTTAGGTCTAATATATGTCAAATCTACATAATCTAACCGAAGCCACAACAGCTTCCTCAGAGGCGGTGTTTACACTACAACATGTGAAGTGAAAACGCATCGTTTTTGCATTTTCATTTCGCAAAAGTTTTGTGATTGCACATCAACGTTTTGAATGCAAGGTCTGTTTACGCAGAAATGCTGAAAACAATGTAGTTAGCATGTTGGGCCACTAGTGGGTGCTGTTGTATGTTTTTGTAATAAAACTAAGCACACATCTGAATGGAGAAATATCATATATTGTTATCACAGTGACTGTCAAAATAAAACTACCACGTCCAGAGGGAGGTTCCAGGAGGGAGGTTCAACAAAGTCCGAGGCTATCCCTGAATTCTGGCTTTACTTAGTCTGAGATGGGGAAACTCTGACTATACGGTTCCAGAACTGCTGATCTGAAGAAGTTCAATCAATTTGAACTATGTTCAGTTGGAGTTGCACGTGTGCACAACAAGGATAAAAAGCTATCATCAATGGACGCGGGATATCACGAGTCACTATGGTCGAAAACCAAGATAATTTCATGTAAAAGTTCCAGTGCTGCAGCAGCGGAGGAGAGAGAGACGGCAGGGAGAAAGTGGCTGCATGAGAAAATAAAAAGTCGCGTTGTCAGTGTCTCTGAGCACTGTGGAAAAGGTTTGCATTTGCACCTGAAAACATTGTTTAAGTGGGGCCTGAGTCCTACCACCGGGCTCCGGTAATGTTATAAAACTATGGTCGGGCAAAACAAAACACCCCACAGTGGCCATTCTGGTCGTCTAGTTGTTTGTTACTGACGTTGGCGAACAGCAATCACAGCTCTAATTTAAACCCCCAAAAATTCAAAACAATGTTTTAGCTTAATTTCTGGTACAATTAGGTTTAATAAGTCAGTATCTGAACATCCTGGTTACAATGATGAATGGTTAAAACCCAGAGGGACTCATCCTCGAGTGAAAATGAGCAAGGTGATGAGGAACAGTCAGCACAAAGTAGAAAGAGGGTCATAATAGTGCAACAATGGAGCTGCTTTTCTACACCGGTTGTTTGTACTTCCGCACGGGAACAAAAGGAGCTGGATTAAAGAGGCCTGTTTGTGTAGTGCCATATTTAGAAAACAGGGATGTTGTCAAATAAGAAAACACAAATAAAAAGTGTGATTTTTACTGTTCTTTTCCGTATAGAATGTGTGCCGTCACAATGCTGAGCCCCTCCAAAGCCTTCAGAGGAAAGTTTTTTGGGTGTTCAGGAGTTAAGAAAACCAATTTTCCAAATATGTATCTGCTGCTGATGTAAAGTTCAACTGCCAAATAGTCTGGAAGTGATTGACTCTGGACGTTGAGCTAAAGAGCAAAAGGCTTAATCCGAGACGAAGTCTTCCAGAACCCTAAAATGTTACCCAAGGTGTCACAATCAGAAAGAGATTACAATCATTTCATCTTCATGGGAGCTGTGTGTGTGCGTGCGTGTATGTGTGTGTGTGTGTGTGTGTGTGTATATAGAGAGAGACGTAGCCTAAATGATGACTGTTATATAACAGAAGTGACATGAGCAGTTTTCCTAATAAGAAAAAAATCTAGAGTGAAAAACTAAATACATACATAGATACATACATTGTCTCCATGGAAACTGGAGAAATGCATCTATTTGAAAAAGCTTGGGCTCCGTCTTTGTGTCCTCAGTGGAAATGTTGCTATTGCATATGCACACCACGGTCGCAGTAAATAGTAACAGTAGATGGACAGTGAGAACAGTGTTTGTGTCCAGAGTGTGATGACTCCTAGTGCCGTTTTATAGTTGACAGTCACCGCAATAACAATCCAACTTGGTCGTCTGTCTATACAAATATCCGTCTACTCCCATTGTTAGTGTTTACAGC
>OMNM01044062.1:0-21842 GCA_900302745.1 Parablennius parvicornis
CTTTAAAGGTTTACATTTGTTAACTTGATTCAATTTATTCCCACTTTATCAGCTGGAATAATTTTTGAGCAGTAGCCAACCCGATCACAACCTCCAGCCTCGTCTCACGAGAGAGACCAAAGAAATAAATAAAAATAAAGACAAATCTGAGAAGGCATTCTTCAACATTGTGCTATTATCCATTTATAACCCACATATTCCTAAAGAATGACGTCGACTGTAACGACGAGGATGATTTGTAATAAAGGGAAGCGGGTGGAAATGCTAACCTTGCCCATTCATTTGAGTGAAGCCTCTTTGTGAGCACGTGATGCCAGTAGGGGAGCGAAAGATGTCGGTGAGATGAGACAATCAGATGGAGCAGGGATCACATGATTGAGGTGGACACCAAAAATAGATTTTGTTACAGGCGTGACCCATTTAAGGTTCACAGTACTTTGTTACAGAACAGGTTTGTGGTCAGGAGGCTCGTTTTTCTTTATGAAAACAACCAACACGACAAGTGACTTTAAAAAGGTGCAGCTCCAGTGAAAACTGCACACAAGACGTGATTATGATCATGCAGAGCGAGATGCTTTCTTCATGTGAGATTTGCTTTGTGACAAGTGAATGTTCAAAATGTTTATTACAAGACTTTACAAGATCTGAGTCCTACAGAACTTGACGAGACAGCTGGGAGTGATTATTAAGTAACATTTCCTCTGAAAGAACGGTGAATCGACTGTGGACTAATGAACCAGTGGAAACCAACATAATGAAAAACGTAATGGAAATGAAGATGTGTGACGGGAGATGGAGGATCAGACGTATCTTGTAATTACAATATCAAATCTAATTTATTAAACATAATAGTGACGTTATATTACAATGTAATGTAATAGTTGTTATTACTGCTGTTCCATCTGACAGCAGCTGAATCAAAGTTTGGCCAAATAAATGTTTTATGCTGGCACTTAAAGTTAAACCAGCCAATTATTAAAACATATAATCATTATAATTGTTTTATATCATGAACAGTGTTGCAACAAATCCTTAAAAATCAGGGATAATATTCAGGAACTATGTTTCTCAACTAGAAACTCTCATTTCAGCATAAGCCACAACGTGCACCTTATAGGAATATTTTTGCACCTTTTATAGACTTTATACAAGCATAGATCCTCAGTTGAACCGCTGCGTACAGACATGCTGTTGCATGTCTGTACATTCTGAGCTTTCAATAGACTCATACAGAGACCCTTGTACGAGTACTCCTCAGAGGTTTGACCTACATTCAGAAAAACCAAACGTGGTTCAGATTAACTGGCGGAGGTGGAAATACTGTACACAAACTTGGGGGATTGCCTTCAATTCTCCAATAGGGAGTGAGCCTACAAACAATAACAGGGAGGCCACAAGAGGCGATGCCAAGCAACTGGAAGGAGAACTGGAAGGAGCCAGAATCATATTCAGCTTTTCACTTGAGCTCCAGATTTTCGTCATTGCCTGCTCTGCATCAAATCTACAAATCCTGATTGGTCGGTACTGATAAGATTGAGGATATTCGAAAAATCGTGCAAGACAGAGAAAGTGGGCTGATCGGTTCACATTGACTTCATCACTTTATGAGTTCAGTGAAATCAGGTTATGTTGAACGTTCTGTCATATTTGTACGGCAGCAACGGGATGAATAGAAGCAACTGCTGTGCAAATAGAAGAGGAAGTAAATACGTACACAAGAAAGAAAAAATAATCAGCTCAGTGAAGTTTTGCGTGCACGTCCTTGATTTCACAGTATCTTTAAAGATTTGAAATGTAGACTACATTCAGTACTCATGGGCTTAATTTTGTTCAAGATCTTCGAGAATAATCAACAAGAGGAAGTCATGTGGGAATGGCCTCGGTCCTTCAGGATGTGAACTCTGGGATTCACCGCGTAAAAGGAATGAGTGACTGACGCACAGATGGTGTTCTATGAAACGATGAGAGAAATGAAACATAATGGAGCGCAACCTACTGCGGTAGTGACAAGGTTAGCATTTCGTTTGTGTCGACAGCAGAAAATAATTGACACGCGTGTGTCATTACTTTACCTGGACTACGTTGATGAAACACGCTGATGGCGAGGTATATGTCAGGACTAAGCAGAGACAAAAAAACCTTACCATGACAGCGGCCTAACGCTACACACCAGCAGCAGACACGCTGCTGTAAGCAATGGTAATATCATTACAAGTGAATAACCATCATGAACTTTCTAATATTCATTAAAAAAAATCACCATGGTTTTCATCATACCAGTGTAAAAAAAATGGGGGTGCTACCTGACGTGTCCCGCCCGAGTGCCGGGGGCCCCGGTTGATCTTTGGGGGCCGTGTTCTCTTCTCTATACACACACAGAGCAAAGAAGGGGGCCCAGACCACATTGTTTAAGTAACAACTGGGATATTAAATCATTTACAGAGTCCTCTGGAGAGACCTCAAAATGAGATAATGGAAAAGAGGGAAGAAGGGCGAGGAGGGGAGAAATTAAAAAGCTAAATAAATTGGAAGACATGGGGGGAGGAGCAACAGGGCTAGGGAAAGGAGGAAAGCACAACCTAAACTTTGAGGACCATGGGATTTTGATTCTTTTTTTTTTTTTTGGATATAACGGATAGAAATATGAAAATATACACAATAGCGCGATGCCAGCAGTGAGCAGAGCCTGGTTACTTGAAAATGTTACACTGCCGTTTAAAATAGTCACTAAACTGTATGTGTGGACTTTCACAACAAGAATGTGATCATATCAGGAAGGAGAGCTAGACGTGATGCAATAAATATGTGACCAACGTGATTTCAAGGTGATTTCAAAGCAGGAGATTAGCTCCAGTGTAGATAGTGCAGCATTTAGAAGAAGACTTCACGTGTAATCTCTAAAAGTTTTATCTCTGAGCAAACAAAGCAAGCCCATTTGCAAGGTCAGTTTGATCCTGAGAGTCTTAAATTGTGCTTTCTGAAAAAGCGATTCTTGCTTATATTTAATATTTCTGTAAACATGAAACAGCGAGGAAACGCCTTCTTAGAACAAACATTCTTAGTTAGCATTAGCATGCTTTAGGTGTGGGGGAGGAGGAGGAGGGGTGGGGGTGTTTGGTATACTCCAAATAGAGGATGTAATGATGAAAAGAAACAAATGAAAGCTTTGTGATGAAGACATTTTTTTTATATATTCTTTATCATGTCTTGTTAATATATATTTATATAAAATATGAAGCCCATCAGGTAGATAGACTGCCCAGGAAGACGTACAGACAGATAAAACAGACGGAGACAGAGAGGTAGACACACAAACAGAAGGGTGGGGGGTAAAGAGCCGTCATTACCTGCCATCCCAGCCGACACCATGTGCACCTGCGTAGAGTCCGGCTCCAGCACGCCATTCAGCTTCTCCTTGGCTGTCGAATATGCTGCAAAGTAGATCGCTCTGTGGCAAAGGAAGCAGCAAGAAAGAAAAACAGCCAAGTATTACAAACGAAGGAACAATTACTGAGGTACTCCAGGTTTACATGCTGAATTACATACTAAAATCTAAAGCTGATTGACGCGGTTCCCGCAGCTTTTACAAGCTATGGCTTGATTGAGTGTAGATTAAAAACAAAAAACACACTTTATTAAAAAACACCTTTTCTAAACACCCAAGAACAAAGATCAAGTCACAGTAAGGTGGATGGCAGAGTGAAATATTGTATTTGGAGGCTAGGTGGAGTTGTGGACATAGATAATGAATTTGCATAAAAACATATTGCCATGGTGAAGGAGATAATTCAGGAAGAGAAGGGGCCCCAGGACAGAGCCCTGGGGTAAACCTCAAGCGACCAGGGAGGGCTGGGTTCTAAAGATAAATGAGTGTTGTCTAGGAGATATAAATGAAAGTTGTCTAGAAGATGCGAGAGATGCCAAAAGGAGATTTAACTGAAATATTTGCTTTTAGTTTTGCATCTGTGTATTTAAATTATTTTTTTTTTAATTATAAACAATGTCTTTTCCAAAATCCAGCAAATTTTTCTGTCCGGCAAAGTGCACAGATGAAGGTTTGCCACAGTGGAAGTAGAGCCCATTCATTTTGACACACATAAAACTCACTCATGCTTACTTCTGAAGACGTTAACGTATGACTCTACAGTGCATAGAAACATGATTCATCACAGTTCAGTTTTTTTTTGTAATATGTATATTGCTCATATTAATACATTAATGATCAATTTGATCATCTGTGGAACTCTAGTGCAAAGTTTATTTTTTCTGCTTTGTGGTGGTTTCTACATAATCATAAACAGGGTGTTATAGTGATGACAAGTAGCAGCACTAAATCCTTTCAGCAGCAATAGAATAAGAGTAAAAGGGTTGGGAGACGTTTCTATACGAGAAACGATTTAGGCCCGATTAAAAGTCGAAGTATTGGATTTTGTTTTTTTCTAATGGAGCATATGACGGGACTACTTGGCAAAATAATCGTAACAATAAATTAACCGCATCAAATACAATTCAATATTGACTAATCTCAACGCCAGGGGCACACAGCAGAGGTAAGCTGAGCTAATATCTTTGGGAAACAGAGAGCATTGAGATGAGTTATCCGACTGTGCGTGTAACGCTGCAGATTTATCTCCCATGATTCTCCCCCGCTCCTCGCTAAATAAAATCATGGGATTTAGTCAATATCGCTGCTTACTGGTATTAAACCCGATGCCCTCTGCTCCTCGCCCTCATTCTGAAAAGCATGCACGCAAAATCACACTGCTCTGCTGGTGAAGAGTGTGCATATATCTTATATGTGACAGGTCACATGCCCGCTGCGAGCCGTCATGCACGTGTGTTGTGAAAAAAAAAGTCAGCAGCATGTGCAGTGAATCATGCTCTCGTTAACATTAGAGATTTGTTTTTTTTAAGCTTTCGAGTAGCAGAAATCTTTTTATAATCATAGCAGATGAGAGCAACCGTAGACGTTGTATTTACCATTGGAAGTTTTACTAGCTTAAGCTGAAAAATTTATTTTATCATTTGATAGCAATTAGGTCATTAATTGCTTCTTTGCCCATTGTCTGCAGTCAATTTAACCTCGAGCCAACACAGAATCCTTATGTAACATGATCCTCCTATAGTGCCATGTGCTACAGCTGTCATGACAGGTCACTTCAGCAGCTCTATAACTATACCACAGGGCTGACACACACACACACAACCAAGGGCATTTGTTCCCTGTTAAACTCTATGAGCAAGGAAGGCCTGAAGGACAGAAACATTCCTGAATTCAAAATCACATGGGATGCATAAAGACAGTGGAAATGAGTGTGGGAATAATCGCTCGGGCACGGATCAAAACAAACCAATGCGTGGGGAAGTGACAACGGTCATGTGACCCAGAACAGTAGCACTGGGAGAACTTAACAGGACAGGGCAAGGGGTGAGATTAGACATAAACACAACTGCTGTAATGCTGCTTGAATGCAGAAACGTCATTATGAAAATGACGCCCGTCACAACGCGACATGCTCACAGCTACCTGCTGCCTTCTGCTGCCGTTTCATTCTTGTTTTGACTGACTGAGTTCAAGCTGTTACGCAACCTGCCAGTTTCAGTTCAGCTTTACCATACAGATTTCAAGTGCACTGCTGTTAGTGTTGCATCCATTTACATTATTGCGGGCATGTGTGTGCATGAAAACTCTGAATGAATGACAAACTTGACGGAAAACGTCAGGTGACAGACAAATATTTCGATTCATTTATTGTAATTGTACAGGTACAAAAAATAAGGAAAGTCGTGAAAAACAAAACACTACATTTATTACCATTAGTAATGCAAATTAACATTTGTATAAATATCATGGCGATCTGGTCTTTCATGGTGGTTGTCATATGAAAGATATGCAAATCTCAGTTCTTCTAATCATTTCTTTGTATAAGGTTAAAATAAGCAACATGACTCACAGGACAAGATAATATACTACATACCTGGAAGGTGCCACACCTACGAGGTTGGGACCAAGTCCTCTGAAGAGTGACCGAGGCCCCTCTCTCTCGAGGATTAACCTGCGACAACAAATGTTTCACTTTTTATTAGTTATTTTTTCTAGGTGCTGAAAGAAAACAAAACTCTCTTATTATTTCTTTTTCTGATTTTCTACTGGTTCCAACTCCAAAACGGTGACACAATGAAAATTCATCCAAATGGTTGGAATTAAGGAATGACTTCTACTCATTTCACCCATTTTGCTTCTGGTTTGAACCACTTTTACTGCCATATCTTTCATAATGAAGCCACTTCATTGTTAAAGTGTGTCACTTCAATGTCAGGAATTGAAAAGAGGACGGACGAACTCCCATGTGACCAAAAAAAAAAAAAGACATGAAAAAGAAATCACCCATGTCAAGAGAAGATAAATCAAAGTCTTACAACCACTGGATAGAAACAGCAGGTGAAAACATTTATTGACATTTTAAATTAACAAATTTAGATTTTGTGACTTTAGAATTGTCAATACCATTCTTTAACTATAAATTATTTTCACAATAATAAGCGATTTCCAAGCCATGCAAACAATGTCACATTTACGAGATTAATTTTATAATGGAAGATGAAACTTTGACTCCACACAACTTCTCTATTTCTAGCTAAATGTGTCCGTTGCAGCAGCCCTGAGCAGATAACTGTGACATCGTTGGGCATCACTCCCAGGACACCCAACACAGCCTGTCCCTAATCAGAGGGTAACCTAAAACCACATGGGCGCCCAGCATAAATGCAGTAACAGGTGGGCTGGAGTGACACTTTTTTCCAGAGACATTAACATAACGGCTCCACGTGTCCATTCTCTATCGTCAACCGAGCTCAAAGTCCCGTCCCCAAATTAGCCCACTGACCTAATTCTGGGTGAGGAGAGCTCTTGGTTCACCTCTTTTTGTTGCAAGTATTTAGGACAGTCATAGAAAAAACGTGAGGTCATACTGATAAAGTGATTTTCTGACACAGCCTTAGTGTTTGTCGAAGAACTTTTTCAGCTGCGTTATTTGCTCATTGAGTGTTTTAACCCCCACTGTGAGAAAAAAGCCTGGATCTATTCACTTGAACTCAAATTCATTACAGTATATCTATGTACGGCAGAAATCCATAGAAATCTTTAATAGAATCCAGAGCTGAAATGATGTTCTTTGTGGCTATAAAATCCCAAACCAAATGTTTGCATACTCTGAAATGAATCTGTGGTTTCACACTGCTGCATGCTGACCCACTTTTTTTTTGTGTGTATTTTGCTCAACATGCTGGTCTTCCCTCCTCTGCCCTGCTCCACTTAGCATCACATGATTAGTTTGGTTCCATTTCTGCCTGTGACTTTTCATCCCAAGGACAACACGGGAAGCTGCATAATGTCGACACAAGACCGATGTTGAGCCCAAAACAAGGCCCAGATTAGGTGCAATCTATTGAAATGAGGCATTATTTTTGTGTGATTACACAAAATCTTAAAGAAGAAATTTACATCAAAAACATCAACTAGTGAAATACACCAGTTTTTCGACTTAAATGCCAATGTGTGAAAATGCTCAGTGTATCTTAAGACCTTTAGTCTATTTATCTTTCTAAATCTGGAGTGAGTCATCTGGCCAAATATGGTAAAAATGTGACTCCTAACTTAAGCTTTCTGCAGTGGAAAAATTTCACGTAAAGCAGCATGTGCATTATGCAATACGTGTAAGACTGTGTGACCTGCTTGGTGACACAAGTTGAGAAGTTTTGACAGAACAGGAGCAAAGCCCCTTTGTCTGAGCTACATTTATTTGAACGCTGTGAATCATTATAAGCGTTAATTACAAGCATCAAGCAGCACCGGGTTAAAATGAAAACCACAGACCCGATGCTGAATAAACTGACACACTCACTTCCATCTTTCTGATAACTTTCCATAAGAAGAGAAATTAGAGTGATGTTTTTTGCCAAAAAAGGAACAGCTTAGCATTATTTGCAATGGTTTCCCTGTAGGGACTTGGAAAATGTGTCAAATGTAATGTAATAATAAAACGGTCAAACTTAGAATAACATAAATTGACTTTATAAACTGAAAGTCACTTTGACCATCAAATGAGTTTTTGATCTGTTGTAAGTTGTTGAGAGTTTAGTGAATGTTAAGCAGTGTTTTCCTTACTTGAGACAGTGCAAAGGTCCCGGTGGAGCAACACGGGCGACACTGGCACCATTGACAGTGCTGAGCTGGACTTCAGAGATGTACAGAGTGATCGTGGAGGCCTGCAATCTGGTCTTCACCACTTCCAGAGGACAAGTCAAAATAGCGCCCACTGTACCACCACATCTAAAAAAAGGAACAGTGAAGGACATACATTTATACAAAGAAGAAAATTGAAGATTATTGCCCTCTATGTTTTGCTTTTGTATTGTACATTTAGAAAGGTTAGTGCTGATCTGATATGGCTGTGAAACTACTCCACAACCATGTTGGATCTACAGACCAAGTCACATATGCCAGTCCAATACTGACCTGCGTGTTACAACCTGTAGCTCCCTGGATCTGCCTTCTCCTGTAGCTAGGGAGCATGAACACGCTCACACATCGTGGCACTAAAGATATTCAGAATCGGAAACTAACAGCTGGTTGGGAAACTGTCCACGAGCCAGAGATCTAACTGACACTTGGCAGGCTCGTGCCACCTGAGATGGTCGAAACGAAATGTATGAGAAATAGACTGTAGTTCTGCCAAGTGATTGAGCTCATATCCTAGGAAAGACGCACCAATGACCCAGTAAGGAATGTTCACTCAGCTAAGTCCAATCAATTTGTGCATCATCTTAAGAGCATAATCAGTAAGTCTCAAGCATTCAAATTATATTAAAAAAATATTTCATCTCAAAACATTTCATATGATCATCTCCACTTTCACTAAAAAGTTGGTACTTTATGAATTTATTAAATTATGTTTCATAAAATAAAAAAGCGCTTGATGATCAGGGTGAAAAGTTACGCAAGTGTCTTCGATGTTGGATAAAGTGCTTGGTAACTGCAGCCTAACAGTGGTGTCTCTTGGCATCCTTTGCAGTGAATTCCTCTTGATGCAGCCTATGTAGAGCAGCTCCAGTTATATTTACCTTTCAAAAGACCGACCCACATTCATAGATACAGGCAGCCAGCGAGTGAGTGACCCTTGGCCTACTTTCTTCTGTGCTGGCTGCTGTGTGTGGCTGTGGGAGGCAGCACTAGGCTAAGGCCTCTACTTTGGGTTTACTGGAAACCCATTTCTGCATCTTAAGAAAGGCCCAGATTTTATATCCTTAACATAGAGAAAACGACAGAAGAGTTTTGACAGCATTAAGTTATTTTCTTTGAATATAAATCATTTGGTGCATTTTTAGTGCAAAGATTAAATTTTCTGCAGCTCATGCAAGGAAACTCAGGACAAAGGACATTTGTATCTCTACAATGGCATTCACAGTTGTTTTATTCAATCGACTAAGTCGACTTTTTTACAGATCTGCTTTACACCTGTGTGCCCCAATGTAATCATATTGAATTTTCCTCTTTTATGAGAATACAAAGCTTCTGCATTGCCACTAGTTTCTTTCCAAAATGACCTATTTTCAACGGCGTGCACAGTTGCGCAATCCTGTAAAACTCTTCTCAGATTCGTTTCTGGGAAAACTGTGAGCAGATGCATGTCTGCAGAATGATGCTCAAGTTATGAATTTGGGGGCTCGATCAAAACAATATACTGTATTAATAATTACCTCTTAACTGCTCTAGATATAGATTACATGTGCATTCACACCGCACCAACAGATCGCCGACATTTATAAAAAAATATTTAAATACATAATCAATACCAACGTGCAATGTGCGTTTTGGTTATGATGGAAATGTGTTTAAATTCCTAATATTAGCAGTATTTATTTGGCTGCAGCACTTTGTCAAGTCATCGAAGGAAAGCAGCACTGAGCCCGGAAACGTATCACGTTTCCCAACAAAGTAAAGACGCACACTGAAGCAGAATGTTCAGTTATTACGAAGATACAACTCAAAACGCATTCATTTACACGTTTAATACTAATTTCCTTAGATAACGCAAAGAGCCTCTGCTGTATTCAAGCTAATACATGTAGCATCGCGCTAATAAGTGAGCGTTATCCGGAAGTGCTGCTAGCATGACAGTACAGACAATGTAGGACAGTATATGGGCCCTTGTCATGTATTCACCATCAATAACACACTACTATTTTGATTTTTAGGCTGCAAATGTTGATTCGAAACACGTCATTTGTAGTCTTGACTCACCCTCCAGCGAACAAATGAACCAGTGTGTCCCTTTGGCTCATTATTTAGCATGCTCCGCCAAGCAGCGCGCCTCGGGCTGCTGCAGTGGGCCAGACACGGGCTCGCTTCCAGTCCTTTCCCGTCGCTTTTCCGCCCTCTGTGAGGATGAGCACGCCAACAGACAAACGATGTCGATACCTCACCAGCAGCGGTGGAGGTGGGGCGAGTCTCCGGTGATTCACACTGCAGCAGGGGGGGGCGAAGATAACCGTCTAGTATCTTGTCAGCTTGTTTAGATAAAATAAATATCGTGCAACTTCGACGGGTAAAGCTGGACAGCCGAGGGCACACCAGGCGTTGCTAGAGGTGGAAGAGGATCGCGGGTCTATCAAGGCGTTTTATGGCACATTCGCAGGTTTGACTTGATGGTCTCATCTGCGTCCTATCTCTGCAGCTAAAGGAGAGGAGGCACAGCTCATAGTATATTTACTGAGACGTCATAGGCAGGAGAGCGCCGCCGCTATTGGTCAGCTGTGTGCGTGACGTCACTCGGTCCCCGCCCTGATCATGCACTGTTCACATGCTCATTGAACGAATCTGTGGCCTGTCACTGGAGTTCACCTTCATGCTGTCTGCACGACTGTGTCACTCATTTGTGCAATCACGACGGAAAGAAGAGTGCACAAAGCTTTTCTTTTTTTTAAGTATTCCTGCATCACCTTCCTCCATGCTTTGTTGACTCTGCATATATGAGTAAATATGACCGAGATAAAGCTTGTCAATACTCTGTGATCTTCCCTGGACTATTGAGTTGGTCCAGCTTTGAGCTGCTCGAGGAAATAGCCAATAAGGAACACCAAATGAAAAATCAGTGTGTTGTTTTCAGGCATGGAAGTCCATCTGTCATTTCTTTGTTTATTCACTGTATTAATCTCCAGAGGGTAAATTCCTTCACAAATTGACCCATGGGTAGCAGCCGCTCAGAGTGTACTGCTGGGGGTCGAGGTTCTTGTTTTTTGGGGCTGTGAGAGGAAACTGGAGTACCTGGAGGAGACCCACACACAATCGCTTTATCCCACGCAGGGTCGAGGGTGCTAGAGTCAATCATCCCAATTAATTATGGCTAAGGGAAAGTTACAACCCTGAACAGGTCGCCAGTCCATCACAGGGTAGACACAGAGACACAGACACACTCACATTTACATGTATGGGAAATATAGTGTTACCAATTAATCTCACATGCATGATAGCGAACTGTGAGAGAAAACCAACACAAATGGTGAGAACATGCAATCTCCACACAGAAAAGTAACCTCTTCCTCACATTGCACCTCAGTTTTCTCGAGCAGTTCAATAACATCTGAGGGTGATTTGTGACACTGAAGCTATCTGGGTGCAAATTGTGAGAGCGTATGGAAAGCGACCTGATCAGGGATATAGTGCTTCTTCTCATAGTCAACTGAAATCAACTCCAGCACTCAATGACCCTGAACTGGATAAGGCAGTCAAGAAGATAGATGGATTCCCTTTGGACTCATTTTAGGTTTCACCTGTTTGGTCATAGAAAAGCACAGAAACAAAAGGACATTGGTTGAATAGATTGATTTTTTGAAGTTGCGGCCAAGCTTATTGATAAGAACATTGAGTGTAAGTCCAATAACATTGTTTGATTGAGTTTTCATTTGTTTGGGGTTTTTTTTTTATCTGAATTTGTATAGTTTTTAATGATAGATTATTTTGGGTCTATTTTTTACATTTTAACTAATCAAATCAACCTCTGTAGATTATGGGTATTAAGCAGTTAATTTGTTAATTCAACTAATTTCTCTTAGACAATTACATAGTTTAGTTTTAATTACTTGCCTTATAGAAATAACAGCTGGACTGCGGGTGTGATGTTTGCAGCGTAAATTATCATACGAAGACTATGATCATTTTAAAGTTAAATTCAAAAAGTAAAAAACGTGAAGCTACTTGCATGTGCATAAATTAACAAGAATATGAGAATTACAATCATTCCATTGATGACAACTTAACGATGTTCAGGCGCCACACCACCCTTCTCATCAGTATTCATCCAATACCTTTATGTCATGAGACTGACATAAGCTCACTAATACAAGACATCAGTGGTTGTAATACTACAGATGTGAACAGTAAATCTAGGCACATGACTCCAACTTGTCTTTCAGTAGTACCCAATTCCGAAATTATGTGGATTCGTTCTACTCAATTATTGTGTCACCAATAAACTATGCTGAGTAAAATCAGCTGATGAGCCCTCAATGGGAAAAAAAATATCTCGATTAACTTCATACCTAATATCTGAATAAGGCGATTAAATCAAGCAGCTTTTTCTCTACATGGCTACATGTTAAATTGTGAAATTTGATGTATTGGCACAAGTTTATGTTGATTTTTTTAATATTCTGGGTGGCTATTTGTAGCCTAAATCAACACACTCAGTTCATAGGTGAAAGTCCAAAATATCACAACTCACTGATGGCAGGACAAACATTGGATAGAGCTGACAAATTATTTGAAGTCCTTGCACAGTTAGGATTGCAACTTAACTCAGGTTGACATGAAAGGATATCTGTCTGTACCACTATAAAACAGTATACTGTTTCTGTTTAACGTTTTCTCTGATGTTCGTACTTGTGTTTTATTTGTGTTTTGAAGATGTGTTGTGTTTTTTTGTTGGGGCCTTGTCAAAGAAAAACTTCTGTCACAGCTTGTTGCAGACAATAAAGTTTTCTATTCTATTCTATTCTATTCTATTCTATTCTATTCTATTCTATTCTATTCTATTCTATTCTATTCTATTCTAAGTTACCCAGAGATGATAGACATGTGAGACAACTGAATCACCTGAAATAGCCAAGGTGATCTAAGGGCCTTTCAACACAGTTAAAATATGAACAAAAAACTTCCTGCTAAACTGTAGGAAGTAAAGTGCAGTTGAATAGCATGCATCACTTTAAGCAAATAAAAACAAAAATCACATTGTTCTAATTAAACTGGACCTACAGAGCTGCTGAGAACGGAATGTAGATTTCCCTTGTGAAAAATATTTCACAGTCAAGTGTTCTTCTAATAGGAAATGGAGAGAGAGAAACTGAATCACTGGATTCCATTTAGTACTCACGAGAACTCCCACTAACTGTTTAAAGGATCACAAGATGGAAATACAGCAAATTAAACAATTATTAACAGCAAAACGCTGCGGATAAGTTATATAATCTCTCAATTTCTGGTTGACACTCTGGCTTAATGCTGTTGCTAAATTTAAAAACATTTATAAAAGATACTTTCAAAGATATTAAAATTCAAAATTTCTGAAACAATGAGAGGGAAAATTGTGTGAAAGTAACAAAAACACCTGGTGGAACATCTCACAAAAGATTAAGGTATTTGGAAAGAGATCAGCAATATAAATTTGTATAAAAAGGGCTGTTTTCTTACCATAAAAATGCAAAGAACCTCCATCATCTACAATGTATAAAAGCATTCATGTAAGAATTTCACCTCCAACACTGAGTTTCCCCAGGGGCTGAATTATTTATGAATCATTCAATATTTTTACATGCAGTTCAGACAGTCCAACCCTGCCTCGATATGGGGTTGTATTTGAGAAATGTTATCGAACTGTTGGTCAGTTTAAAGTCCACAAACACATGCCACATATATCCTGCACATGCAGATCAGTATAATGTCTCTGATTCAGGTCGGACTTTGACCAATTGTGTGTGTATGTGTGTGTGCGCGTGTGTGTGCATGCGTGCGTGAATTTAGAGTTAAGGGGTCACAGTTAGGTTAGATATTAGATGAGACATCTCAAAGTTGATGCAGTGAACATGTGTGCAGTCCTTGACTGTGTCCATGCATGTGTGCAGAAGTTATTATTGTTTGTGGGGTCCTGACATTATTTGCACAGATGAGAAGCAGTGATCTTTACTGTGAGAGTTGGGCCAGATCTCCAGGAAATGTTTGAAAGTGAAAAAAAATTCCCCTAAAGTCATAGAGACTGGCGTGTGCTCATTGTGATGAACCCTGTTCTGCCTCGTGTACAACGTTCACACTCACAATGTGTGCACATCTTCTTTATCAGTGTTTGGGTTCAAAGGGAATGAAAAGTAACGGGTAAAGGGGGAGGGCAAGGCAGGGTGATATGACAAAAATAAACACTGTTTGCTCAGAGGTTAAAAAATGCTCACATCACATGCTCACATCACTGAATTGACATTCTACATTTTTTATTCTGTTTTGTAATGTAACCATCAGCAAAATGACAATAATTAATATCAAAAGTGTCTCTGTAATCAAGTACAATTTCACTTAAAATAAAAAAAATTTGTGAATTGAATGATTAAGTACAAAATGCCCCAACAGAACAGACAGAACAGAAGCCTCGGAAGGACTGAAATAGCATGCATAACAGGTTGAACTTTGACATCCTGGTCAGCTGAACTTTGCTTTTCAAAAGTTTGCTTTAGTGTGCTTTTAGGCCCCTGGGGTTGTTTTTGAGAGGAAAATGCTCAGAAATGTTTAAAACAATAACATATTACCTTGTCCAGATGCTTCTATGGTCACTGAATCATTTCCTAATGCATTATATATGTCAATAAATGTTCAATGTCGATTTTTTTTTGTTCGATTTTTTCTTTACTTTGATCTACATCAATATATCTCATACAAAAAAGTCTTTAGGAATGATTTTATATTCCATAACTCAAGAGTCAACTGAACCTGTGTTTAGAAAGTTTAAACTTTTACAGAAGTAATCTATTACTACTCTATAATCATGGATATTTATGTACACATTCATTAACAATAAACAAGACATTCTTGAACCATTTCACAGATTTTTTCCTCTTATCATCAGGCATTCACTCCTACTTAATGAGGGACCAAAAAAAATCTTCACTTACTACTTTGCTGTATCTCCAAAGAATCAACGTCTGATCAAATCTTACAAACCTTTCTAAGAATAAATGACCAAATAGTATGTCACTGATTCTGAGTTGACATGTTGTGTGGCTTAGGTGACTGTTTTTCTTAACTTCCTTGGTAAATTGTTGTGGCTTCTTGTTCCTTCATCCCTTTTTGTTTTTATTTTCATTATACTGCATTAATGTGTATTGATGAGGAGGATTTCAGAAAAGCTACTTTAGTCTTCTTACCTATCCTGCATAGTCAAGTTTGTTTCTTGCATTATTATTTAATATTATAATTTTTAAAGAAAAATAATTGTGCAATCATTTAAAGCTTTTTTTTTTCTTTCTTTTTTTTTTTTTTATAAATTCCTCGAACTTCCCTTCGACTATTTGGTGCAGAAGCCCTTCGACTAAATGCTGACACCTACTGGTTTTGTATTGCTATAACATATTAGTTGTTTGAACATTGGCGGATACTGCATTAAACTAGTTGAAATCAAACTTATAATTACTGTTTGAAAATATGCAGTTAAACGTTTCTAGCTACAGTGTACAAATATAGATGATTTTGCTTTTGTTTCACATGTGCTGCGTTCAATGTCAGTGGTCAACTGCTGTTTTTGCAACCGTGTTTAGGTGTTTAAATCACAGACACTCAAACAAATCCATAAATGAGTCGTGAATTCAGTCAATAGTCATTAAAGTGTTGACTCAAACGCTTGACTTTACACAATACCTTCTCTCGTTTGTATTCGCTTGTTTGAATAATGATTCAGGAGCGTAACAAGCGTAGTAGTCACATACTACTGTAAATAGCGAATGCAGCACGCGGGGTCACGTGACCGACGCACAGCTGAGCGACGCTGAGATAGGCTTGTCTGATTGCTAGCCAGTTAGCCTCGTTAGCCGTGGCCACTAATCCAGGAAGAAAGGGCTCTGTTTTTCCGCTTTTTCGATCAGTATCACCCACAGGAGACACGCCGGCAGTTATGGAGGGGATACACCGCACGTCTGTAACGTCTCTACTCGTCATTAACATTTGCTTAAACGTCAGTGTCATAGTTTGCAGCTAGGGCTGCCCCGTTAGCTCGGCTAGCTTCTGTCTGACCAGCGCAGGTTCAGGCCGAAGCGTGAAAAGGAAGGCCTGGGGTGAGTACATTTAACATATATTTGGTTTCACCCTCGTCACAAGCCTTTTTCTTTCTTGTCATCGTATGTCCGCTGGCTGGTTTCCACCTGTATGTGTTTATTTCAAACAATGGAGCTTTTCGTTGAGCCACATTTGCGTCCTCTCGACAGCTACATTTCTACTGTAGCAGTCATGCTCGTATGAGCATAATGAAAGCGAGCTGTGAGATTTAATCTGTAGCAGCACTGTCAGGAGTCGATTTCTTAATCCCACGCAATCTGACAGATCGGGGTTTTTTTCAGCGAGTAATAAGGAGAATAATCGTTGTTAACTGTGAAAATAATGACACACTTGTGCGGCATGCCACTACCTGGCTTGCTTCAGTCTCATTAAACGGCTGTGACAGCTCAATGTTAATGCAGTGCTGTCTTTTGTTTAATTATACGATACCAAGTACAACTGTTCATTGCGACGTGCTGATTGCCACACTTCTCCATCCGAAAAACCCACGTTATTATTTCTCTTCATTAATTGCCAATGCTTAAACAAGTACACAGACTATATTGGTTTCGTGACTTCTCCACTTCCACATATGACACGTGCATTACATTGTAATGTGGTCTTGCATTTTGGGGGAAACAATGATACCTGAATAACTCCTTCTTGCAAAGACAGTCTGTATAAGTGTCCTCCACAACAATTAAAAAAAAAACATCCTTTTCATCAGTTTCTAAGTCTAATTTAGGGGTGTGGCTCTCCTTTAGATTCAGGGTCCAAATAGCCGAGTTTAACCTCAAGCAGGCCATATAAGCAAAAAGATAGCATTATCACCTCCAAAATACAATTTTCCACACGACTAGACACTTTTCAATGTTATAATGCAGAAAGGACAAGCACATGTGAAAAGGGCTCACATTTAATAAAGTATATGTTTATATAAATCTGAAGGAAGCAAAATAAAATCTGTTCAATTTCAACATTATACACTTTTATTAATGAATCCTAGTGCAGAAGGCAATGAAATGTCAAATGACATTTCCTTCATTTGCATATTTCTGTAGCCCCAAGCATATATATAATTTTTTTTTTCCCCCCCCCCAAATGTATCTGTACAATGTGGCTTTGACGCTACTCTGTTAATAAGATAGTGAGCCTTGAGGTTGGGTAATACTTTCTTACAAAAAAAAAAACTACATGAATGTTTAACTTAATTTCTCATTTATGAAATATTTATGTATGGTTTTATAAAATGATGTGAACACCAATGTGTGCTATTGATTTACTACAATTTGTTTTGAAATGTGCCAAACTGACCAAAATCATTCAGTTGAAATCACTTAAAGTTTAAAAGTGCTACTTATTTGATACTCGGTGGATGTCTGTAAAAGGTTCTACTACTACCTCGTCTCACATCTTTTACACTACCAACTCCTTCTCTCCTCATTCTTATGTTCTAAATATAAAACATGCTAAGAAGTACCCAGACTATTACTTACTATGCGCTGTGGATGTTTTTGCATGTATGAACATGAATTCTGGGGCTGTCGTCACTCTGTTATTGTTAATTTGGAAGATTTGCCTGTATAGAGTAATAAATCAAAACCTCTTTGAGAATTTCAAGCAAAATTGAGTAACTGCTTTAACAGTATTTATAAGTATCACATTAGTATGTGTCACAGAGGAAGTTGTGAGTGAGTGAACGTGTCAATACACAGAGCAAAGTGAGAATTAAACAAAACGAGACAATAATAAATCAAAATATCATTTGGAAAGTACAATGAATGTGGCACACAAATCAAACAGTATTAACACGTGAATAGAATAAAGCAGACTAAACATGAGCTAATCTAAAAATGCAATAATATGATTAAAAATACATACAAAAAAGTAAATCTTGATAAATAGTTTTTTTGTGTAAATTAAGATTTCAATGGTGTCAGCTTGAAGCACCTTCCAACGGGCTGTAATATCCTCACTGCAGCTTTATCTGATTAGTTTGAGTTCTTCATCTTGAATCAATTCAGGTTTCATTTAGAGTTGTGCTGATGTATAAATTTAACAAAAGAACAATAGATGAGAATATAAATGCAGCGGCTCACCGCCAGCCTTAAACTGGTTATCCCTCAGTTTTGTGAATTGTGGAGGAATTAAACCTTATCAGCAAGAGAGGAGTGCAAAGGTTTAGTATCGTTGACATGAAATTGTACTTCAGAGAGAGAAAGTAGTAGTTTGTCCATTTGCCATGACATCACTGAGACATCTGAAGAATCTTAAACCAGTCTTGATGAGATCAGTTCATACTTATGTGGACTAATACTTTGTCTCTTGTGTTCAGCAGGCGTCTGCTCTGTGGGTGGACAGCGGAGAGAAGGAGGGGACTGAGTTATCAGGTGCTGGAACAGATCTTCATTTGAAGTTGCTTCCGCCATCATCTTCATCACTGTCGCCCTCAGATGAGTATGTCTTCGTCAGGGTGCTGCCACCTACCCGGCTCCCTTTGTGATTATTCTGGGAACGCTGAATCAGATGCCTCCAAAGACTCGGAGGAGTCTGACTCCAACACGCAGGCCCAGTATATCGCCAAGGTTACAGCAAAAGATGGCCGCCCACTCTCAACCATAGTCAAAGCAGTGAGCTTGCAGAGGTAAGATCTTCAATGGTCCCACAAAGTGGCAGATTCATTCTCAGTTGAATTTGCCTTATTGTCACATTTCTGCCTTTTAATGCTCTGCCACCATTGTGCACAGCGATGTGGGAATGTGTCGGATCTGCCATGAGGGAGCCGGAGGAGAGACACTGCTGTCACCCTGTGACTGCACTGGTACACTGGGCAAAGTGCACAAGAGCTGTTTGGAGAAGTGGCTGTCGTCCTCCAACACCAGCTACTGTGAACTTTGTCACACAGAGTTTACTATCGAACGGCGGCCACAGCCACTCACACAGGTACAAAGCAGTTCATAGTTTGAGTTCAAGTTTTTCTTGGTCTTTCTTCTTTAGATAAGAACAAGTGTAAATGAGCAAACCGACAAGTCTGAAGCTGTTGACGTATCGTTTGGCCTTGTGATGACATTTTGCATTCTTTGTTAAAGTCTTTCAGATAAATTTTGAGCTAGAAAGAATGTATTGTGTCTAGTAGGATCTTAAGCTTTTGAGATAATTCTGTGCTGTCAGTCTGGTTTTTAAATAGGTTTCATGCATAAGATTTTTAATCCATCAATGCAGGCAGCAAAAAGCAGACATAAAACTCGTCGTTAGTCATTAAACTTCCTAATAAATCACATCAACACTGTCTGAGACGACTGACAAGAAAGCTGATTTTTCACATGCACCATTAACATCTTTATTATTTTTACTGTTGCTCAGTGGCTGAAGGACCCCGGCCCTCGCAGTGAGAAGCGCACGCTGTTATGCGACATGGCCTGCTTCCTCCTCATCACACCCCTGGCAGCCATCTCTGGATGGCTGTGTCTGAGGGGGGCCCAGGACCACCTGCAGTTAAAGAGCAGGCTGGAGGCTGTGGGCCTAATCGCTCTCACCATCGCCCTCTTCACTATCTACATCCTCTGGACACTGGTAAAGCACCATTAAGTTGTAGTCCCACAGCCAAAAAGAAACATTCTCAACATGTTGGCACAGAACTGAGCGAATATGATTCTCCTCTTTGACTTTTGTCTCCAGGTTGATCTAAGATTCTAGTTTTTAATACATTTTCAGGTATAAATAACTGATGGAGCACAATATTAACACAACCAATCCTACAGATAAATCTAGTCATCTTGATTACTGTACAATCATTTTCTGACTCTGACCTTTAAAAAAAAAAAAAAAAAAAAAAGAAAGATTTAAGTAAAGTGGAGAGTTGTAATGATTATGCAGACATGTTTGAATGTTACGCAGAAACCTCAAGCATGCACATAAACGTATACCTGGGAAAGAGTAGAGTGAATAAGCTTGTTTAAGTCTGCACTTTTCCAGTCCTAGACCTACTTTAATTTGGTCATATTCTTTTATTCTTAAAAAATAATCCTTTAGTCATCATTAAAAAGGATGAATCCTTATAATATGGGCTTTTCTGGTCACATGGTTTGAGTACCTGTCACGCAGTGTTTTGCTTCTCATTCATGAACTGTGCTCAAATCCCCCTATGACACTTTCATTGGCGTTGATCTTGTCACCTTTTGTCTCTCCCCTCCCCATTTTTTTTTTTTTTTTTGGTTGTATTCAACTGCAGGTGTCATTTCGATATCACTGTCAGTTGTACTCAGAGTGGAGGAGGACCAATCAGAAAGTGCGCCTGCTCATGCCCGACATGAAAGGGGCACACACCACCCAACGCTCAGTGCCAACCAAGTCGACCAAGAAAATGACTGATGAGACCATCGTATGAGCGGAGTGCTGACAAGAGGAATACTGAAAATGAAAGTCCTCTCTAAAGAAACAAGATTAATCATATTAATGAACTTTTGCACTTCATACGGACCATTCTGGGAGGGAAGAGCTACTTAATCCTCCCGTTTTGTTTTATTGAAGCACTTGATGTAAAGCTACGGTGGTGTCGGGCGACCACAGACATGATGTTGGGAAGAACTCATTCCGGAGTCGCAGTTGAAAAGACGCCAGTCGTTGCTGGGATGAGAACAGCTGGACACGTGGATAATGGACTAACCAGCCCAACTTTATATCAGTGACACAAACTTATGAAATACTAAGACACAAGCTAATGTAGCAGGATATAACTGAATCAGCATGCTACTACAGTATAATAAGAAACATATTCACTACCTATGAATCCCCCATGCCCCCTCACAGTGTATTTAGCAGTTTTTGAACAATGGGTGAAACATTAGCCCTGTGGAGGATGATAATCTAAAAACGCGAGTGACAAAGTATCTGTGAATAGTCCTTTTTTTTTTCTTCTTTCGACAAGTAGAGGGTGACAGTCACTCATTCCAATGTCCTTGTCTATAATCCAAACCCTTTTTAATTTTCCAGGTGAGGCTTTTTCATTGCTTTTTGAAGACTGAGAATCAAATCATTTTCCCTTTGTAGGCAGCAGCATCATGTATTTTGTCACACGTGTCAACAGGGCCAGTGAAGATTGTTGTGTGTGTGTGTGGACGAACATTAATACTAACTTGTTAAACTGCAGTGCAGTAAAAAAAATAGTATTGAAGGTGTGGAGAAGTGTCTACTATCTAATTGGATGATGTTCCTTCTATATTCATGAAAGTGCATTTGCAAACAACCCTGCTCCACTTGTAAATGCACCATCCATTAATTGGCCTGCCTGGCAAAGACTAGTAATAATGTTTTGCGTCACAGGAGATGTGTTTTTAAATAGTAGGCGAGAACAGTGTTTGGAACAGGGAGGCTGCTGAACCACCTTGAAAACGCCAACGTGTCTGAGCAGGCTGGTGCGTGATGAAGGTGAAGAAGAGAAACGTGTTTTGAAACGTCAGTCAATGTGTGCAGCATTTGCTGAAAGTATTTTGTG
>OMNM01044063.1:0-19941 GCA_900302745.1 Parablennius parvicornis
AAGCAGACAAACCAGGGAACAATGGCAACGTGTAGAAACCAGGGAACTACCAGGATCCAGGAAGTGATGGATGAGTCACGTGACTACCAGGATCCAGGAAGTGATGGATGAGTCACGTGACTACCAGGATCCAGGAAGTGATGGATGAGTCACGTGACTACCAGGATCCAGGAAGTGATGGATGAGTCATGTGACCACCAGGATCCAGGGATCAAAGTCTGGACATTAACCCTGTTAAAATCCTTCTGGATGCGATGCACCTCATGTCCTCTAAGGACAACACAACCTCCAATATTCCACTATTGATCAACTTGACAGTTTCCTCAGGATCAAACCCGGGTCCCTTACCGTGGTGCCGTGCGGTCCACTACACTGCTGGGAGGCAAACATTGGTAACGCTAAAGTTCCTTGGTAATGCTAAGTTACTCTCATATCAACACAGTAAATAAACTCCAGCGTCTTAACAGACGACTGTTGAGCAACTTTCTGAACCAGAGCAACGTTTTGCACCAGAGCAACTTTCTGAACCAGAGCAACGTTTTGCACCAGAGCAACTTTCTGAACCAGAGCAACGTTTTGCACCAGAGCAACTTTCTGAACCAAAGCAACGTTTTGCACCAGAGCAACGTTTTGCACCAGAGCAACAAACACGGTGGAGAATGACTCTGTACCTCAGGGATCCAGTCAAAAGTCTTCAGACAGTAAAAAAGAAGCACAAACCTCCGTCTTCATTTAAAATTCAGTTTCTTAAGAAGCTCCTGCAATCGATAGCAGCTGTCTAGTGATTCCTACCATATGTGAGAAGTTTTAGTAAATGTTGTACCACAGGAATCCTGCTTTACATTTCAGTTTCTTCATTTATGTGATCTGAGGGAAAGTGAGACTCGACAGCCTATCATATCGTAGGGCAGATCACCAGCGACCGGCCATCACTGTTCTGCTTCCTCTGTCTGTTTTCACTGTTTTCACTTGGTGTCTCCTCAGTTTGTATCACTGTGGAGTCCAGGAACATTCAGATCAGTAGATTCATTTACACTCTAAACATTTCAATAAGAACCTTTAAACAAACTCAAATCTGTGTCATTGTGTCTGTTGTTGAAATAACTGCCGTTTGGCTCCAGAGAACATGATGTGCCCATGCACAGCTAACACCATGTCTTTCTATTATGAAACAGCTTTTTGCACATACCATTGTATATATCACCTCTACTTCTGTATAGCTAATATATTTGTATTTTGCACATCCATTGTACAGGTGTCTTGTATTTAATGTACAGGTTCTGCTGAGTAACAGTGTTGCATGCCACTGTTATTATAGTTTTTATACCTTTGATTTTATTCTTACTACGTAGGCATTCACTGGCGGTCGGCAAAGAAAGAATTTCATTCATTCAGGGAAACGTGTTTCTAACTTCACATATGACAATAAACACTTTGAACTTGAACTTTAAACAAAAACCAAGTTAGTATGTTTACAGAAATATATCTTTATTGTGTTTCTTTTGGTATTTCAAAACCCCAAATACTACAATACCCATAAACCATCATTGTTCCCAAATGCCACGGATAGAATGAAGACATCCAATGCCTTGTGGAATATTGCTTCATTATTGGAAGATAGACTACAAACAATCTATCAACCGTAAACCCCAATACACATATATAGATGTTTTAAGGATCCTGAGACTGTAGGGGGGATTGTACAAACATGCATAATGCAACACTGCTTTGGACATTTCACTGTATTGTATATACTATGTTGTATTATAGTCAACTTCTGTGCTGATTGTTTGGTTTTGTGAAAATACGTTTTGTGAAAATGACGTTCTCGTCACATATACTCTGTGCCACCACTTTAAAACTTTAAAGTTTAGCCAGACTTCTCTTTTCCTAGAGTACCTTGCGGAGGGATCCGAGCACACTTATCGCACGCACACCTGCCCCATCTGTCGTCGCTGCTTCAAGATGCGCTCTCACCTGCAGGAGCACCTCCACCTCCACTTCCCGGACCCGGGCCTCCAGTGCCCCACCTGCCAGCGATACTTCACCAGCAAGAGCAAGCTCCGCATCCACAGACTGCGGGAGGCCGGGGAAAAGCTGCACCGCTGCCACTTGTGCGAGTACTCGGCCGTGGAGAGGAACTCTGTCCGCCGCCACCTGGCTAGCGTGCACGCCGCAGAGGGCGGAGCAGACACCGGGAGCTTCCTCTGTCCCGCCTGTGGGGAAAGCTTTGGCCAGAGCAGAGCGCTGAAGGCTCACATGAAGACACACAACGTTGTGTCGGAGGACAAGCCGCTGGCCTGCTTCCAGCAGGGCTGCTCTTTTCGGAGTTCACTGCGAAAGGAGTTGATCAAACACACGTCCGAGGTCCACGGCGTCAAAGCTGTGGAGTGTCGCCATCACGCCTGCGGCGCCGTCTTCCAAAACGAGCCGGACATGGAGGCTCACTACCGGACCCACCTGGCCTACCACTGCCCGGAGTGTGACTTCTCCTGCTCCAATAAGAGCGTCTTCCTCCAGCACCGGCGGCTTGGCCACTCGGGGAGCGAGAAGCTCTGCTGCGACTTCTGCCCCTTCGCCACCTTCAACCCGGTGGAGTTCGAGCAGCACGTCGGACATTTGCACGCCAACGAGAAGATCCACCGCTGCTCCCAGTGCAGCTTCGTCACGTCGCACAAGCGCGGCTTGAAGAGACACGTGCTGATGCACAGCGGTGAGAGGAAGGCATTTACTTTTCGCCTGAAGATTCTCTCCTCAGCGCTGTTTCCAGTTCCCACATTTATCTTTCTGTTTTCTGATTTTTTTTTCAGGTGAGAAGCCTCACAAGTGTAACCACTGTGACTTCAGGTGTCGAGACGAGTCCTACCTCTCCAAACACATGCTGACTCACTCGGATGACAAGAACTACATGTGCGCTGAATGTGGATACGTCACTAAATGGAAGCACTACCTCAACGTGCACATGAGGAAACATGCAGGAGACCTCAGGTAGACACTTTGTAATTATTCAGCTTTGATAGAAAACCTTCGTCTTCCCTTTATTATGGAGGTACACTTTGATACATATACGTGCTTGCAGCTTGTTTGATCTCACAGCTTTCAATGCATGAATTCATTGTTTGAGCATGCCCTTTGAAAGCTTGGGCATACACATGCTACATACACTAATCAGTCTTGAAATTATGAGAACGAGCAGCATAGCTGACCCTCTTTCATCTCACAAAACTGTCTTAACCCTTCAAGCTTTGACTTTTCGTCTCTAAAAGGGATTTTTTTCTTTGTGTTAGAGTTGAAGATGCAGATCCTTAAAGTCCAGGAAGTTGTGCTGTGGTTATGTCGATGAGACCTTTTTGTATTTAAATCCCATTGAGATATTCGGAATGCTCAATCAACACATCGAATTTAATTCAATTATATTTCTATTGCACCATATACAACACAGTCATTTCAAAGAGCTTTTACTGAGAAAAACTTAAACAATTCCACATGAACAACTATAGGAGATGGTGGAAAGAAAAAAAATCATATTTAACAGGAGAAACCTTTGTATCACAAAAGATTATGAAGCTGAAAGACTGGCATTTCTTTTATGATGAAGGGATGTACTTGACCTGTAATGTTTGTGTGGTTACTCTATGCAACTTTCCATTCACATTGCTCTGGGTTTGACCAACAGAAAGTAATCCCTCACTCAACTCAACAAACTGAGACTGCATTTTTGGTGTGACACTTGTGAACCAGCAGGAGGAGCTACAGTGGCACTTCTGAGTGCTTTGACTTTTCTTTAAATCAGATGTGTCAAACTCATTTTAAATCAGGAGACAATTTCGGCTAGACGGGTTAAATAGCACCATTTTAAACTTATAATTTAAACTTTAAAGTTTTTCTTTGTTGTACTGCAGAATATGCATTTTTAGGCCAAAATGACTGCATCCTCATCCTGTTACATTTTGCAGCTTTTTGCATGCATATTAAAAAAATTTTTTTACAATTTGATGGTAGTTTGATGGGCTTGGAGCCTCTTGCGAGCCGGTTTTGGCCCACAGGCCATATGTCTGACACCAGTGCTGTAACGGCAAGGCAGCGTTGTTTGGATGTCTACGTATCAGATTTCAGCAACAATCCAACACCTATCGCTTTACGTTAAAAAAAATTTACATTTGGCAAAAGTGAATAGACATGAGGAAAGATGGAAACATGTTTAAATAACACATAAAACAGGTGAATATTGAAAACGAGTGCTCAAAAAGCACAAGAATTAAAGATACGGTGCAACTTAAAAGCAATACCATTTTACCAATACCGTGCGACAAACAGAAAAGTCTTCGGCCATGCAGTGGCACCTTTTTTGTATTTAACTCTGATAAAAGACCTGGAATCTAATGGTCAGGGTGTCTTTCATTTATCTAAATGTTGAATTTGTATAGAAATGTCGCTGAACCACTCAAACCGACTCTTGTTTTAGTGTTAGTCAACACAGTTTAATTCCTATATTGCTGGATGTCATTTAAAATGTATAAGAACAGTGTTTTGTGTAGTATTATCACGATGAGTGAATGTTATGTCTCCCTCCTTCCTAGATACACATGTGACCAGTGTCCGTATCGATGCCACCGCATGGACCAACTCAACAGCCACAAACTCCGTCATCAGGACAAATCGCTCATGTGCGAGATCTGCGCTTATGCCTGCAAACGCAAATACGAGCTCCGCAATCACATGCTGGCCAAACACTCCGGAGAGCAGAAGCAGCCCGCCGTGTTTAAGTGCAAATACTGCAGCTACGCCACATGCTACAGGCAAGCGCTTCAGAACCACGAGAACTGCAAACACACCAAGCTGAAGGAGTTTCGCTGTGCGCTCTGCTGCTATTCCTCCTTCAGCAGCATCAGCCTCTTCCTCCACAAGAGGAAAGCTCACGGCTACGTACCTGGAGACAAGCAATGGCTGGAAAACTACGCCGCAAAGGAGAAAGAGCGGATCTCAGCAGAGCTCGCGCAGGATTTTTACGTCAAGCCGTCAGTTTGTTGCGAGCCAGCGCGTGGACAATCTCCACCTCCGGACGCTCAAAGAGAACGATCCGGCTCAACAGGCCGTGAATGTCTAGAAGAAACCTCAGCCAGATCGCAGCCTGTCACGCCTGTGGATGTTTTTGATGTTGTGTCTCAGGAAGTTGTCAAAGAAGCTGCTTCAAACAGTCCAGAAGAGTACTGCACTCTGGTTTTAACTGCACTTCCAAACCCATCTTTACAGAATGAGGAGGCGTCCGCAGAAAACGCCCCCACGATAAACAGTGCTGTAATTGAAACGTTCCAGGAGGCGGCAGACTTCTCTCCAGCTGCAGGTTTATCGGGGGACGATGACGCAGCCGAACCAGATGGAGACGGCGAACACAGTGACTGCGAGCCTCCAGCTGCACCAAACCAACCGTCACAGTCTGAGATCCGTCTGAAAGCCATGAAGAAGCACGACAGAGACCAAGCGGACGCCATGTTTTTAGAAGGTCGGGTGCAGATGCTGGTGCTGCCGACCGATGTGCATCGCTGTGACCAGTGTTCTTACGTGACCTGTAAGGAGAGCGCTCTGAAACACCACCGGCTCGCCACATGTCACGGCCGGTTGAAGAGACACCAGTGCCAGGCCTGCGGCGCGCAGTTCAAACAGAAGCGTGGTCTGGATAGCCACGTCAAAAAGAAATGCCCGTCACTGCAGCAAAAGATGAGGAGCTTTGTAGGAGTTTCAAATCCTTGTTTGACTTCGAAAGAGCACTCTGCTGTCATTCAGGAAGGATCTGAACCCCTAGATGGGGCGACAACTTCAAATAAGATGTCTCTGTCCTCACAAAATGAAATGTCCACAGATATTGAGCAAGAAAATGCCAGATGCCATTCTCTTTCAACAAACGTGAAGAGTCACACTGATTCAAAAAAGCGTCAGAAAAAATGCTTGTACACTAAAACAGATGGAAAATTCCAATGCGAGCAGTGTAGCTTCTCATCCGTCAGGCTTCTGACACTTAAACGACACCTCGCAACCTGCAGAGAAACCGCGAAAAATGACGGGCAGACAATTTCAGGAGTCAATCACGAGGAAAGAAATGAGCCTGAAAAAGAAGCTCCTGCAGCAGAGGGCGAAGAAGGCCCAGCGGACTGTCCCAGGAAACATCGGCTCTTTTGTTGTTCAAACTGTGCATTCGGTTGCAATCAGAAAAGAGCGTTAGAAAGTCACAAAAGGAAAGGCTGCATGCAGCCAGGTGACATTCAGTGCTGCACATGTTTATTTGTAGCCAAATCCAAGAGCTCGCTGAGTCGTCACGTTCTGTACATTCACAAAAACGCCCGTTTTCGAACTGCCAAAGCGAAACGTTTGCAATGCCAGCACTGTAACTTCAGTTGCAGGCAGGATCGCCGCATGGTGCAACACGTCGCGCTCAAACACAAAGGCTTGCGTCCTCATCGCTGCCGCTACTGCCCGTTCACCACCACGAGACGCTACCGCCTGGAGGAGCACGAGTCCCTCCACACGGGGGTCGGTCGCCACAGCTGCGACGTTTGCCACAAGACCTTCGGGGCCGCGACGAAACTACGTCAGCATAAGACACGCATCCACGACAAGCGGCCCACACAGATGTGCTCCCTCTGCGACTTCAGCAGCTACACGCTCGACGACGTGCGGCGCCACAAGCTCCGGTGTCACACGGGGGAGTTGCGGCATGTCTGCTCGCACTGCGACGCCCAGTTCAGCTCAGAGATTGCTTTGAGAAACCACTGCAAACGCGCTCACCAGCTCCAGGCCTGCTTCCCCTGCAAACAGTGTGACTACACGTGTGGCAGCGACCTCGCTCTGAAAACACACCAGCACGGCGTCCACACTCGACTTCAATGCACGACCTGCCGGGAGTCCTTCGAGACGAAGGAAACCCTCGAGCGCCATCAGAAGTCCCACCGAGCACACCAGTGTTCGCTGTGTCCCTTCGCTGCGAAAGCCAGGCAGCTATTGGCCCAGCACCTTCTCGGGGAACACGAGGACGGTCCCCTGGAGGAGAAGCCCCTGAAATGCGGCACCTGCCAGTTTACCTGTCGGCATCAGCTGGTACTGGAGCAGCACCTCCGATCTCACGGGAGCAAACGCCTGTACAAATGTGCCGACTGCGAGTATTCGACACGGAACAAGCAGAAGATCACCTGGCACATCCGCATCCACACCGGGGAGAAGCCGTACAGCTGCGAGCAGTGCAGCTATTCCTGCACCGACCCGTCCAGGCTGAAGGTGAGAAGAGAGCATTAGCAGTGTAGTGAAAAACACGTTAATGTTTCACTACTGGCAGTATATTGACAGTAACTGATTTCATTGCTGTTGGTGTGGTTGTTTCTTGTTACCTTTGTGGTACATAGGCGCTGCAAAGCTGCTGCCTCTGTCAAGTTGTTAGCTTCAGCAGGAGATGCAGCCTTTTTCAACAATTGCTTTTTCACTAAGGCCCCATAGACATGTTCTTGAGTGTTTATGGGGCCTCAGTGAAAAGGCCCCATAGAATGTCTTCATCAGCTGTCTGTACGAATGTCTGTTTACTCCCATTGTTACTGCTTATAGCGTGTTGTTCTCTGCACGCATGTGTGTGTGGTTTGATTACAAAAACAACCAACCACGTGTAAATGCATAAATTTTCTGAAACAAAAATACAAAAATGATGCATTTTCACTTGAAAAGTTGTTGTATTAACAGGCCAAAGTTTATATTTACTGGAGGATATTTACAATAGTAATCTTGTGTCACCTAAACCCTCCTGACGGCATTAAATAGAAGTAATGTTAGCAGGCATCCAGTATCCAAAGTCGCTCTGATAACCATTTTTAGTGTCGTTGGATTCTCATTCTTGGCATTCTATTTCAGAATTTTTTTTTTGTTGCTTCCTGTTGTGAATTATTTCACAACGTAATTATACATGAAAACATATTGAGCATTTTCCTCCAAATAATTTGTGTAACTACAGCCAAAGTTCATGAATGAATCACAACACTGACAGCTCTGTGTGAAAACACCTCTCCTAGAATAAATATATGCACACAGTGCAATAATGAGACTTCCCAGGGACAATTAAAAGTAATCGTTATGTTTTACAAGTTACTTTTTTCGGAACTTGGAATTTCTCTACACTTTAAATAATAGGAATAAAGAAAAGGCTGTTTTTCTTTAGTAACTTGCACATCACTATATCTCTAATGAGCATCTTTAAGACTGCTGCTTCAGGTTAAACATGCTACAGAATGTTTAATCGATGATGTTTTGATGTGTGTTTGTGTGTGTGTGTATATATATATATATATATATACACTGTATATCTTCACTTTGTATCTGAAGTTTTGTATAAACTTCTTTCAGCTCCACATGAGGGTTCACCAAGACGAGAAGAAGTACCTTTGTCCTCAGTGTGGTTATAAATGCAAGTGGGCCACTCAGCTGAAGTATCACATGACCAAGCACACAGGTACCCGGAGAAGAAATCAAACTTTGTTTGCCTCGGTTATACTGTGTTTTGATTATGTTCAGCTTCACAGTTTGACTGTCTCTCGCAGGAGAAAAGCCGTACGCGTGCGAAGACTGCGACTATCGCACCAACCGAGCGGACGCCCTGCGCGCACACCGGGACACGCAACACTGCGACGAGCGCCCGTTCGTCTGCGAGAAGTGCGGCAAAGCCTTTAAAACGAGTTTCATCCTGAAGACCCACCAGCGGCAGCACAGCGACGGCCGGCCGTACGTGTGCGGCCTGTGCCAGAAGGCCTTTCGATGGCCGGCTGGACTCAGACACCACTTCCTGTCTCACACCAATCAGCAGCCTTTCCGCTGCCGCCACTGCTCGTACAGAGCCAAGCAGAAGTTCCAGGTGGTCAAGCACCTACAGAGGCACCACCCAGAGGCGGCGGTGGAGCAGGGCGTGGTTAGAGACGCTGAAGCTGGGAGTCTCACCCTGAAGGAGGCATTGGAAGGGACTGTGGGAGAAAGGTCGGCATGCGAGCTTCCTCCGGGAGCCACTGAGGAAGAGGAAGTGGCAGAAGAGGCTGTGACAGCACAGCACTGACGATGCACAATATATAAGTGAAGCACTGGGTTGTAGAGCACTGGTTCCCAGCCCAGGATCTGGGACTTCGATATATAGATATATAGATCTGCACGTGTAAGGAAAACCACGATAAGACACTTTATAGAATGTAGTTCAGATCTGGGAAATGGATTATTGGTTTCAGAACCTGTTTAATATTTTCTAGTCATAACGGGAAACTTTCATTGCTTTTTGGGAGCCACTGAAAACGGGATTTTTTGACAAAAACCCAAGATGGAATTTTTGGAAAACGCTCACAAGTCCGTCTGTGAGAACGGATGAAATTGGAAATTTTCCAAAAACCCTGCACATTTACTACGGCTATAGTAAATAACAAATATTTATTATTTTTTGACAACAAACGTATGAGAAACAGATCAAATTTTGAAATAACACTCCCACAAATTATGATTTTATTTTCTTCCGCCCACTTATCCTGGAATATTTCCCGGGGGCTCAGCTAGTAGTAAATAATTCTTCTGCACATTGTTGTGGATGCTATTGTTGTTTTGTCGGTGCTGTCTTTGGAATAAAGTTGAAACAATGTTCCTCTGTTCTTCTGTTTATTGAAGCCTCAACAGCACTGGATCAACAGAGAGAGAGAGGCTGTCTGCTGATCAAGTGTGAATCTCAGAAGTCCTGTATGAGTTTTTGTCCTGTGGGACTGAAGAGAGGGGGGAACACAGAGAGAGAGAGAAAGCACGAACACATTGGTTCTCACGAGATAAGAAGAAGGGAGGACGGAGGAGTCTTGCACAAAAGAGAAAGTTCTGAGTATCACAAGTCAGTGGCTCTTTGTGAGAATATGATGAACGTAATATGGAATAATTATAGTATAGTATATAATTTTACTATGACGACATGCTCAGTGGATGTACAGTAACAATGTTTCCTTTCAGAGTCTCATGACTCCAGGTCCATATTCTTCTGGGACTTCATGGTTTTGTAGTTAAGAGTCACTGTAATAGCAAACCAACTTCATCTGTTCATACAGATGTCAGTGTTCTACTGTTGTTAACGTTTATAGTGGATTTTTTCTCTGCTGCATGTGTGTGTGGTTTCATTACAAAAACAAACAATAGCACCTTCTAGTGGCCCAAAATGCTAACTGTCGTTTTCAGCATTTCTGTTGTTTTAGTGTAAACAAATTTTAAAAAATGTTGCTGTATATAAATGCAAAGCTTTTGGTCCAAACCTTTTTGTGGGGAGGAAATCTCGAGGCTTTGATGAACAACCGTATTGATCCTATTAGAATAAAGCACTGAGATGATAATCCCTTTGGCGTCCAACACAAACCTCACAGGAAAAAGCAGTTTCACATTTCATAGTGCGGGAAAAAGAAAATCCAATAAACTGACATCTGGAAAATCGTTCCTGATTATGAGGGAAAGCTGAACTTTGACATGATACACAAACTTGATTGCAATAAGAAAGCGAGATACAACCAATCTAAATCACCAGCGTTACCAGTGAAATGAAGAAACAATTAGTTTATTTCCACATTTTTTTAATCACATTCAGGTGCCATCTTCTATTATTTTTGTAAAAACAAGTTATTTGAAGAACTATAAAATGTCGATGGAATAAACGACTGAACCAGAGATATTTGTGAATGATTGTATTTTACTCCTTCCAAAAATGTTTTGCATATATTCACAGCTCTATATACAGATACATTTACCATTTATACAGCAGCTTCTCAGGAACTGTCTTGTTCAGGCACTTTGCAGCTTAATGCTTATCGATAAACATGATGCGGTTCATAACATGGCAGTTTTTAAAATATTCCTAGCAAGCTTTTTAAGTAATGTTATTTCAGCGTAGACATTCCCAACATGCGGCACTCGATTTCTCACATTCTCATGTGTAATGAAATACTCAGAAATACATAACGTTTGAAAAAAACAAAACTATCAACAGACATCTTCCTCTGAATGTTAGTAGTTGGATAACTACCAGGCTGTGATTTTGCTATTAATTTAATTTAATGGTTATAAAGGGATAAGATTTACTCAAGTGGAGAAACATGACAGATGCGATAAGGGACTCGGTTTATCCTCAGTTTCTAAGAGGCATGCTGCAAAATTTTTGATAGCGGCCTCTTAAGATAGTTTTGAAATAAACTATAAATTTTAAATGGACTGTTTCTTCTCCAATAGTCAACTGGGAATCAGCTTCAGTAACATGTGACATTAAAGATTTACTTTCCAATCCGATAAGAAGTTAAACCGAAGCTGGTATCGCCAATACTGATCCGATACGTTACTTTGAACAAACGTTTCTGTTAAAGCTCCATGCACTTGTCAAAATCACCTTACCAGTTCCGCATTCAAATGAACCAAGCAAAGAAATGGTTGATTATGGTAGAATATTAGGTTGCTAGGAAAAGGGGAAGGTTTTGAACTTTCAGATGGACAACAGCAGGAATGTACCTGCTATGTTTGAAGTGGCACATTTGTGACATCTACATCACCTAGTGGAAGTGCAATCTGATCACCTTTCCCTAACTCCTTTAGGAAGTCTCCTAACACCTTTCCTTCACCCCTTGACGTCATCCACAGGGTTAACGAAAAGTGAATAGGAAAGGAGATAGGAGGAGCTCTTCCGAAGCACCCTAACGTTTTTCTCAAAATATTTCTTGCCGAAGTTTCTATCATGCATGGCTGTTGTTCCGGTGCGTGTTGAGTCCATTACGGAATCGGTGATCCAGTTTGTCTTCGAACATTTTCATGTAAACTCCGATATGTTGACGTTAACAAAGACTGAGGACGGAGGGATAGCTGTTCCATCTTTAGAGAGCAGATGTATGTGACGATATCCTGGAAGGTAAAACGTAGGTTATAATAAGCTTTTAAACTCCATCATAGATAGTTCAGGTTTACACTGCCGGGATGTGACACCAACCTGTTTGCATGCACTTGAAGGGGAGCGTGAACTGCCCGATGAAGTCGTTTCTGGAGGCTTTGTCATAGTCCTCCACCACGAAGCGAACCATCGCCAGCTCTGGAGTGTGGATCACAAAGTTTAGAGTTTCATTCCACACCGGGTTAAAACCTGCAGGGAGGAAGCAGAAGGGGGTAAAGGTGACCACCTGGGAAATTATATCCTATTTTCTTTCTTCATAAAAGAATTCTTGAATAGACTTTTCACCATTGTTGTGAATGTGAGCCGTCTCTTCTTTGGCTTGGTCCTTTGGTACTCCATAGACCTCCACTCTGACCAGAGGGTCCACGATGGAGCCCTCTTTCTGGTTCACCTTCGGTAGCTGTTGTCCACTTATCACCTGATAAACACACACATGATAGCTCATCATACAGATTTCTGAGAAAACAGCTGCAGCGAGAGTACTGAGAGATTACTTCACATCTCCTTATTGGCTTTCGATTTAAAATCCTTCTTTTCACTTGTACAGCTTGAATCGATTCTTCCAGTTTCCTTGTCTGGTCTCATTTAGTTTAGAGCCTTTTTTTTCTGGTTAAATACCAGAAAACAGGTACATGTCGGTTACCTGTATGGATAAACGTAGTGGTTTGTAGGCTTGGTATTCTTCTGGTTTCTCTGGGTTGAACTGAACGGTGCTGTTCCTCAGGAAGTCCGGCTTGAGGATGTAACCGCAGTCAGCGTTCTGCCTGAAAAGCCCGTCGTTCAGATCCATCTCCAGACCCGCAGTCTGGAAGTTCAGGGCCACTTCAGGGAAACAGATGAAAGAAAATTAAAGGGAAATTTAATTGTTGATTAACTGTGGGCGGCTGGTCAACATCATTTCCGAAAGTTAAAATAAATCTAGTTAAGAAAGCTAGAGGCTTTGAAGGATTTTATTTTTTTATCAAGAACAGACAGGCAGCAATGTGATAGCCAATGTGACAGGAAGCATCTGGTCTCTTAGAACGCTGCAGCTGCCAGGCTGCCAGGCTCTATCTCACCCTCCATTCTGGCGTATGTGACAGCAACTACCTTCAGATTATCTGTATTACTGCAAAATGAAGAATTTCTGATGAATTAGGGTGATAAACAGAATGTCAACATTCTCCATGCTTGACGAAATCTGTCATAAAAAGAAGCCCAATTTCAAATTAACAGGGCTACAATAACATTACTATTTAAAGGAAATGCATTGAAAGTGTAATCTTTATATGATGTTGCAAAGCCTTTGGTTTAAATAAAGAGAAGCAGAGTTACTATTTTATGTTCTTCCTGCTTACAAAGAGGGAAGTGACTCATTACCTTTTTCTTTATTATTACAAAAAAGTCGAATATTATAGCATTAGATCACAACATTGGCTTAAAAGTTATCTGAATAATCACTTTCAGTATGTTATTATCTATGACACTGAATGACAACCAAATTCCATTGTTCGATTGTAATATCACATCCAAAAATTCTGATTTTATGTTCTTCCGCCCACTTATCTGGGAATATTTCCCAGGGGTTCAGCTAGTATAATTTGAGAGGATATTTGGAGTAAAGTTAGGACAAAGGTACAATACAGATTTGTTTCTGTTCAGGGAGTTAAACTCTTGGTGATGAACTTAAATGTCATAACTCGCTATTTTTTTCAGAAAATCAGTAAAATACAAAAAAAATTAAAGGTTACAATTCAGACTGATGATGAGAGAAAAGGAATACTTAATTGTGTTGTTTTTCTTTTGTTCTGTTGTTTGTAAATTGTACATATTCAAATTATTTTATGAAATTTATAGGATAGGGTTAAATAATCCATTGGCTTCAGTTTATTTTCTATGTGTTTAAATATGACCATAAACAAATCATTCATATGTCCATTTGTTTGTTTTCTTGTTTGTTTGTTTATTTGTTCTTTCCTTTGCTTGCTCGGTCGCTCAGTCGTTCCTTAGCTGTAACATCTCGGCTAATGTGTAAGAGCAACTCTACAAACATACAGCCATGCATCCTTTGAAATGACATGTTGAGGATTGAAAGTAACCCAAAAATGATTTTATGAGTTACAGTCATGAGCTGCTGAGGCGCAATGAGCATCTTTGTAAACAAGAAGTATCAGTGACTCTGAAGGAAGAGTTTTGTTTATCCAGCAGAGGGAAGTTTTAAAGCCTCACCTATCTGACAGCCCACATTCCACATCTCCTGCGGGTTGTAGTTGGAGGAGTCGGTCCTGAGGCCACCAGGGTAGATCCTGCTCAGCTGTCGCATGTTGTACTGCACAAAATCTGCCCCTGGAGGTCAGAGCACGACACGTATGATACACACAAATCATCTCTCCGTATGATGAAAACACACTGCTCTTTCATTTCGACCATTACCTGCCTCCTTAGTGAGCCGTCTGGCCTTGGATTCGGAAAACGAGGACATCTCGTCGCTTTTGCCGTGAGAGCGAGCGTAATCAAAGCCTTTAAAGTGGACACTCTTGCAGTAGGCCACCAGGTCAGACAGCTCCCGGGAAAGTTTGGACTTCTGCAGAAATGGATACACAGTCAGTGTAAATAATACACACAGTGTGTATGTTGCACAAATGGTAGACGAATGTCACATAAAACTCTAGTTTGCATGTATCTTTTATAACACTACTTGACATTTGCATAATACTTGTTCAGGATTGGTGCAACAAAGTTATGAAGCTTGCAACAGTTTTTCAATGGTCGAACGAATATCGTGCAAATGTTAACCATCAAGCAGAAGGATGCTCATGGAAAAAAAGTGCTAAAAAGCTGCTGGATGAGGAGTCCAAACTAGAGAAAAGCTCATTTCTCATCTTTCACATTCGTGGATGCCAAATTGACAAGATAAGGGTTGATGATGCAACAGTTAATATGTTTAACATGTTTAACATGTTAATAATTCAAGACATTCTGGAAAACATCTCACATTAAAAATGTGTCTCAGCTCAGGTGTTTCACACACGGTTCAACCAGATTATGAAAGGTGAAGTAATTAACACAAATTGTCTTTTATCACAGCACCTGTTAAAAAATACTTTATTAGGCAGCAAAGGAATATGTAGTCGTCAGTCACTTCCAAAAGATTTGATAACAAGGACATGAACGCCCGTGATCCAGACGAGCAACTGTCACACAAACTGTAGAATGATTAGCTCCCATCTTTATTTTAATCAGTTATTTTCCATCATTTCTCACTTTACTTGCTATAGTCTGCTTTGAGTTCTGCACATCATCTCCATGTGTGTTGGATCTGTCCAGACCGATTCCACCAGCAGCCAATGTGAGCATTGCTTCCTAGCTTTTATAATTTTGTGTTTGCTTTTGTCTCTGCTTCTCCCTTTCTAGTTTTTCTGCCTATTTTAGAGAGATCCTTGTATATTACTTCTAATACTTCACTCTTTGGATATTTCTCATTATGTCTGATTGGTGTGTGTGTTCCCACACAGAAGCCCACTGGATGCGGTTTCTCACTTCTTTATCTGGGTGGTATATCTGTCCTCAACAGATCAGTTTCCTGTTTCTTTCTTCTTGTCTGCCTTCTTTTTCTCCGGTCTCGCCTCTCTGTCTCTCTGCCTGGTTTCCTGTCTCCTCTTGTTATCACTCCCGCTCTGCTTCACCATCCACTCCGATATCGTTTCTGTTTTCAATCTCTCTTCACTCGTTTTTTTGTAAGTTCCAACTTGGGAACCGTTCTGAAAAAAACTGTTTTCGATGTCTCCAAAGACCATTATCTTGTGAACAGACACAGGAAACACAACGAAACAATGTCGTGTAAACCTGGTCTAAGAAAGATGAAGTTCAGATGAAGATGTTGTTGCGTCACCTTGTCTGTCTTCCTCTCAGTCGAGGGGCTGTTGGCGTCACCGTTGGCCAGTTCCTCGTCGTCGCTCACGTCGTCTGTCAGGGTGTCATCGGGGCAGCCTTCCAGTCCACTAATCTTCTTGGCTTTCAGTAAAATCTTTCTCTTCAGCTCCTGTTTGAACAGATACGATCAGAAGTTATAGCACAAGTAATTGAAAATCAGAGGAGGACATAAAAGTTTTTTTTATTTTAATTCCATGTCTGTATCTTGTTGTTTTCAAGCTGCTCGGGAACATGTTCCATCTTCTTGCACTTTGCTGTCCTCTAACTAAATACAGTAATGCTTCACTATTTAATTGGCTGAATCTTCAGGGGAACGACCTCAAGGGTGATTTGCCATTAGTTCAAGTTAGCATTGATTGTCCTGAGTGCCTTAATGGAAGAGTTAAAAGTTGAACTAGTGCTTTTAGGATCTGTGTGTGATGGATGATAAGACACTATCACACATTAATCTTTAAAATGTCTCCAAATTGCTGTTGCTATCAAAGTTTCACTGGTATGGGTGTTGTATAAGAGAACAAACACTGTGTAACAAGTCATCCTTGTGGCTTGACAATGTTAGCATGCTGACATTTGGTACTCGTTCAAAAAAAAGACGAGCTGTTCTGATGGAAAATTGTTGGTTTTTTTTAAGTAAACTAAAGCAAATTAAATCTTTTTTTTTCTTTTAATCACCGAATGATGATGTCCGGAAGAAAAATCCACCCACAAACCAATCAGCAGACATTTTTTTTGTTGTTTATCCCACAATTCAGAGCAATCTTTCAAAAAGCTGTCCAAACAATTTGAGATGCTTAAACTAAATGTCAGTCTGGAGACCATCAGTGATTTGAGGACTCTATAATCTACAAACCAGCTGACAGGTACAAATTTCCAGTTGATGTTGGCGGGTAAGGTTAAACGATTATCTTATTTATTGATTTTATGAACAATGCACAGGATTCTTTATGCAGGATTTATCATGTTCACCATAGATAGAGTCTAACTCCATATCCCTCTGTTTTTCTGACAGAAATCCAACTGAACTGCATCAATAACCGGCTTGTAAGTGATTGCAATAAACTAACCATCTTAACGGGCTTGGGCATAAACATGAAGGGACCCCGAACTTCTGTCTGAAGTATGAGGACAAGTATCGACTGTTGCAAAGTCTATGATTTCTATGATCAAACTACACAGGATGTAGAAGGAACTTGTCTTTCAGTCTGCAGATCATACTTTTCTTCCAATGTGACTCATTAGGACATGAGCTGTCAATGTGGTTTGGTTTCTCAAAGGAAACTGGGAGATCCAATGACCTTAAGAAAATTTTGATTGTCGATTTCGAAAATGGCAAACCTATATTCTACAGCTAATTTTTTAATATACTCATTATTAAACTGGGTACATTATAAAGAATCAATTCTTCTTCAGAATCACAAAATGGCAAAAGACAAGGCTCCTTGATGGACAGAGGGAAGGAGTTAAAAGAGAATACAGAGTTAAGATTATACGGCTTCATCCAAGGACAGATTAACAGTTGATCTGAGGGTAAACAAAGAAAGACCTTCATCCACATTCAATGCCTGTGGGCAATTTATGCCCAATTTACACACGCTTTTCAAGTGGAAATGCAAAACATTTTGAAAATGGCTCCCAAGGCTTAACCTTTTGAAAATGCTTCACCTCGTCTCTGCGTTAACCACAGAAAGGCTGCTACTGCACATGTCCACCACGCTCAAAGTTAATAGTTGTATGTTTTCTCCAGAATGTCATCACTCACAGTCCATACACTCTCCTGGGACTTGGTAGTTTTATTTTGATAGTCACCGTAATAACAATACAACTTGGTCGCCTATTCAATTGAATGTCTGAAATTAATGTTCATAGCATGTTGTTCTCTGTGTGTATGCTTGTGTGGTTTCATTACAAAAACAACCAACAGCACCAACACACGGCATGGCATGTGAACTACATAGTTTTGAGCTCTTCTACGGTTTTTCTTTGTGAACGGATATCATCTTCAAAACATTGCCGTGTAAATTTGAAACTTTTGTGAAACAAAAACGAAGAAACGATGCATTTTCACTTGAAACTTTGTCCTGTAAACGGGGCCTAAATGTTTGGGAGCTCAGGTATTTAAACCTCTCAGTTGTGTCACTCTGGGTCTCTTATGTTACATGACCCTATTGGTTGGCGCTCATTGATACTTTGCTCATTGATATTGTATTTTACGATCTTCATTGTGGTCGTTGGATTGACATAAAGACAGATGGGATTGAATTGGTATGGCAGAGAAGAAAGAGAGGGCGGCATATAGCTAAGCCCAGTTGACTCTCTTTGTTTTGAGATGTCTACTTCCTTGACAAATGAGTGAGTACCTGAATGTTTCACCTTGTATATTGATAAAAAGATGTCTTCAGACTGATTCTGACCTGTGGAGAAGGCAGCTGATGGGGGTCGTGGCCCTCCAGCGGAGACATCAGTAACGAGTCTCCCAGGATGTGACGAAGGTGCCGGGCCATCACCGTCTGCTGCTCCACGCCGCAGTGATTCTCCAGGGACAGGATGAGGGGGAAGTCCGATGCCTTAACAAATACAAAAGAAACAGACAAAAATATTTCACATTTTCTTGTCTGACTCACTTCGACATTCTGCCAGTTCGCTCAGACTCAGTGGTGAAAACTGCCGCCAGTATTTGTAACGGTTTTGTTTCCATGAAGCAGAACTTTCCACAGTCCTACAAAACAGCTTCTTCGTCATATCTTCCCAGTGTTTTGTTAGGAAAGTCTGAACAGGATAAAACAGAGAGGTGGAGACACTGGAGATGTTTCTGGTTGATTTCCATGTGGTCTGTCAGCAGGAGGACGTTCACGACATCCAGGCAGGGCAATTTTCTGTTCTGAGCAAACACACTGTGTCTGCACTTAATGGCTGGTTTGCTCTAAAGTACATGTAGTGCATAAAACTCTTGTGCAGCCAAAATGAAATTATCATGGCAATATAATCAGTGGAGAAACTGTTTTGAACTGGATTTCTTCTGTTTGAATGGAAAATGTATCTGTTCAAACTACCTAAAGTAATGATAAAATTGGTTCTGGCAAGATGTGGATACCAGAGATCAGGGATAAAACTGGGTCTGAGTTTGGATGGTGCAACATTTACTGAGCTCTTACATTGTTTCTACAAGCTGCTCACCTTGAAAGCATATTCTTTAACAGTGGAAATGATGTCTTTAAAGAGGATTTTTGTGGTCAGGGTGTGACCGTGATACACAATGGGTTCCCCATCGTGGCCGTCCCAGCAGTCCAGCTCTACACAGCGGCAGCCTCTCTTCAAGGCTCTACACACACACACACACACACACACACACACACACACACACACACACACACACACAAATATAAATAATTACCACTGTTAACATGTTTAAAGTATAAAATCTTCGACTTTTTAAATAATATGAATTAACAAATCAAGATTTGTTAATGTAACCACATATTCAAAAAGACAAAAAAAAAAAATAACAAAACAAAACAATCATAGTATCCATGTCATATAAACACAAACATACTTAAAGTTCACCAAAAACCAAATATAAAAAAGAAACTGTTGGAGGAATTAAAAAGTTATTGCACCTCATCTATTTCATAGGCAGGCACACAGTGAAAGGTAAGTGTTGCAGGTCTCTGTGATCTTAGTTGGAAACATTTGGCAGTAAAACAATGTTATTTCCTTTCAACATGATCCTCCCTAGTGGCTTTCTGTACTTAGCCTTGATGTGTTAACTTCCTGAGAATCACCCAGAACCAGGTTCATGTGCACATTGTGGTCAACAATGCTGCCCTCCCAAAAAGCTGTTTTCAATGGCACCTCAATATTCTTTATTTTATTTTATTTTATTTTATTTTATTTTATTTAATGTTGAAGGCTTACTTGTATTACTACATACCATATATGTAAAAAAGTGTTCAATATAATTAGTGCATTTTAAAAAGTTAAAGCATAAATACATTTAAAAAATGATATACTCTTTCATCTAAAACACATTTCTGGTCATTGGCAATAAAAACCACCAAGGTTTTTTT
>OMNM01044064.1:3685-13905 GCA_900302745.1 Parablennius parvicornis
GGGGGCCTGTTTTTTTTTTTTTTTTTTTTTTTTTTTTTTTTATGAAACCAGGCATACATGTGTGCAGAGAACAATACTCTGCGTTAACACAATGGAGAGAACCCAACATCTGTATGGACTGATGAGGAATTGAGATTCTTTCTAATAGCATCCAACTCTAAAACCGCCACTATGGACAATAAAACTAAAATAATGGACTGGGGGTCATGCCACTAAGGATGCTGCCATGTTTGTTACTCATACATGAGCAGAAGAACTATTTACCACTGCCCCATGGCCTCCAGCTGGCTTTGTAGGGGGGAGTTGAGAGCGTAGAGAAAGTTCCACCTTGGGATCCAATATGAAATAGTGCTGGATATACAGTAGCAGCCCACTAGTGAAACAGTGAAGGCTGCAGGGACTCCGAGCACGGCTGTCATGTAAACACACTCCCGGAATGTGACAAAGGTTATGAAGTTACACTTGTTTTTGTTGTCATGTAAGTGAGGCCTTAGTGATACTGGGTAACTGAGGGATGGAGGGGGCTGGCAAGAGGTTGGGTGGGTAAATGGGTAGATGGATGAGACGAGGTGGGTTATTGGACCAGTATGGGTGGGTAAGTTTGAATAGGGTTGGAGAGGTCAGTGTTAAGATGGATGACAGTGGCACCAATGTATTTACAGTGAACCATTCCTTAGAAGTAAATCACCTCCATCAAAAAAAGCATAAAATCTTCACTAAAATCACTCAATACATAACAAAACCCTGTCACCTCTCAGTACACAACGAACGTCCACTCTTTATCTTGAACTCTGGACAAGTTAACGCTTACTTCCTGTTTCCTCATGTAAAACAGCCGTTCCTTTTCTATTGTTTAGTTGTCGAAGGTGAATTAGTCTCGTGAAGAACAACTCGCAGCGCTCCGTAGTGTCAGCCGTCACTTTCGACTATCCTAAAAGTGTGAGAATATATGCAGGAACCGTTCAGCACGTCGGGACAGGCAGTGCCACGCCACAAGGCTGACAAGTAGCTACTGGTTCTCCTTCTCCCAAAACAAACTCCCCAGAATGCTGAGAAACAAGCTGAAACACTCCGAACCAGAGCGCAGAGCTGCACCGATCAGCGGTACGAAGCCAACGATTAAACTACCATGAGCACCTGTGGTGCACTTACAACATCTTCCTGTACGGAAACAGTCGATCAAACGTATTGGACAGCTTTTCTGGAGAAGGAGCTTCAAATGTTATGGATAATCAATATAATCCAAAATTTACGACGGATCAAATCACATCAGCTCTTACAGTGCAAACCTTTCTTCAGCAGGAGGCTACATTTGGACTTTTCTGCATGTCTTGTTCCTTTCACATTAATGACTTGTCATAAACTGGCATTTTATGTTTTATTCTTGAGCAGAACAACGAGATCCGTCTCTGATCTCTGACTTGATCCCCTTGATCAGTTTACCTGAACGATGCATCTTGCACATAAACCTGCTGCACGTTTCCACTTAGATTTGTAGGGGGGAGTTAATCATGTACTTAACAGGACGTAGTCAATCTTTTTTAGAAATCCAGTGCTTCACTGATCCAGAGCTTTTTAAAGCTCAGAATGGTCGTCCACCCTGGCATATGTATCATGTATAAACAAAGGGCAGATTGCAGTGTTTATTTACCTGTGAATATAGAAAAACACTCCAATGATGCATTTTATTATAGGTCCTGTATAGCCGGGGTATAGCAGGGGTGTCAAACATAAGGCCCACAGGCGGCTTGCAAGAGGCTCCAATCCAGCAAGCAAATATAAAAAGGTCAAAGAAAACACAGATTCATTTTTGTAAACAAATTTCTCAAGAGTAACAGACACAAACACAACTAGGCACTGAAGTCTGAGCTGAGAGATCAGTGATGCTGCTATGAAAGCTTTGTACCTCCTTGTTATCAAACCAGCCTCAAAGCCATGCTGAGTTTATAAAATCACCCACAATGCAACAGCCATAAGAGAGGTTTTTGGGACATTTCACTGTATTTTGCATTATTAAGTTTGATTGAAAGTGGCTTCATGTTGAGATTTTAGTTATTTTCTGTAGTAATTGTTTGGTTTTGTGAAAATAAACATTTTCATCACATATACTCTGCCTCACAACACGAAAAACTTTATTCTTAAAGGTTATTATGGCAATATTTTACTGGTCCAGCCCACTCAAGATGAAATTGTGTATGTGGCCCCTGAATTACCATTCTCGAAGGAACGTGTGTGATAAGAAGCCCTGAAACAACTCTCAAAAATCAACTCTCAAAAATCAACTCTCAAAAATCAACTCTCAAAAAAGTTGATTTGCTGAAGTCTTGGTGCCAGATGTTAGTGCACACTTATAGCAGAGAGAATATAAAACACCATTTCAGACAGCTTGACATTATGGTGGGTTGATGACTTTACTCAAGCTGAACCTCAAACAACAACTGCTCCACTAAGGAAACCGGAACCGCTGGCTCAAACGCTGGACCACCAGAGCTTCTTTCCTGCAATACGTCTCCTGAATGCACTAAGCTAGCCAATACACCTCACATACACCATATTTAAAATACTCACAGTCACTGGAAATCTGCTCAAAATTGTAGCTTGAGATTAAAGAAAAATAATCAAGAATTCAAGATTAAAAGTAGAGGAGTAGACAAAGAATAATTCCATTCTCATATATCATGACACCATGATCTGCTTTTTGAAACCAGGAAAAAAGTGAAGCTCTTAGTGGTTATTAAGTCAATTCAATAAAATTAACAAGGTAAGAATATTAACATATATGATAGCTGGACAGTCTTTTTAAAAAATGTAATTATGTAATTGTCCTCCAGCTTTCTGAAGGGAACGTCAGCACTGTACACAAAGAATTCCTGTGTGTGAAATCATAAAACCTGGAACGACATTCTTCTAATCAGAAAGCAGGACAGAGGAAGAAGCTCCGGAGCAGGCATGACAAGTATGTGGTAGAACCAGTAACCCAGAGAAAACGCAGAGAGAGATAAAGCTCAGAGCTCCGAGCAAAACTACAGAAATACACGAGAAAACTCAGCCTGGAGCAAAGATGGAATGTTTCAATTAGGACAACTCTGACAGCGACTGGAGGGAGCTTCACACGTGCTCACAGACACGCACTCGGCCTCAGATTAATCCGTCTGACCGGGACATTCCGATCCCAAACAAATGGTTACCATGGTTACCCTAATCATATCTAGAAGATGAATGCACACCTGAAGACATTGGCTGATCTTTCTTTTTTTTTAACATATGAAAATCAAGTTACACATTAGCAAAGTTTTCTTTCTTTTTTTTGTTTTGGCTCCACCACAATAGTCAGAAACATTTGTTCTAGAAACCATCACTCATATAAACAGAACCAATGTGGAACCACAACAAAAGACACCAAGCCCTTCACTATTCCAGAATACTCCCTGAATTCACTCCTGCCTGCCAATGATGGGAGTCATCAAAGATACAGATGAGTCGAGAGCAGCGGTGAACCGTTTATTCAGTGCAGTACGATACGACCTCAGCTGGGTTCGACCAGCCAAACGAAACCATATCAAATTCTAAGAGATGAAAACTGCAAAGAAGTAGAAAGATAAATTCTACATTTCATTAAATAACTTACAATCTGTGTAAGTTGATCCTCTTACAAATAAAATAAGTTGTCAACATTGTGCAAGTTAACGAACTACAGTGAAATATCACATTCTCCTTTTGCGGCTCCTAATGGGTCTTTGGATTCTGTTGAATGACAGAAGAGATTGACTTCATTCCTTTGGATAATCCGATAAAGCATTTGAAATCTTCTGAGCATTTTCTTTTTGTGGGAGAGAAAGCCACAACAATGAAACAGAAAAAGCAAGTCTGTGTCTCCTTCAGCCAAAGACTAAAAGCCCATTCAGAGCCCAAACAAAAAGAACTATCCAGCAATCCCCTATAGGACTGACGATGGATTCACAAGTGCCCTGAAAACCAGTGTGACTCTGACCCAGAGGAGAGAGGGCGAGATCTAGTGGTTCTATAAGGTTTGTACTGGTATATTTTGATTTATAGTCACTTCTGAATGTACGGAAGCCCTAAAAGGCTTCCGTACATTCAGGGTTGGATACTTTTTCCGCCTCCATTTTCCCGTGAAAACGAGATAATTGCAGTTGTTTTCTCAAGATCGAGTTATTTTTCTCGAGAAAACGGGATTCGATTTTTCCCGAGATAACGAGAAAAAAATTCTAACGTAACTTTTTTTTCAGGCGCTCTTCAGCCAGACCAGGGGTCGGCAGCCCGCGGCTCCGGAGCAGCATGCAGCTCTGGTCCCTCTGCTGCGGCTCCTTGAGCCTCGGTTCCACTGGCATTCAACAGACACACAACGTTGCAATTATTTCTGTTCTGTGTGGGGCGTGTACGACAAGACAGCAATAACAGTTGCGTGTAGGTGAAAATATTAAAATTAGGAAAAAAAAAGTGAGGTGCAGATGAACGCACCACGAAGCCCTGTCGGCTTATCGCCAATGTAGCATGGATAACATGCTACATAGATACCGCCGTCATAAACTCCACTGGCTGTTGTTCCAGAAGCACAACAACTGTCTCTGCACGACGAGAAGTGCAGGTACCTGCCAGCAGGCCGAGGCTCACGGAGCCGCACGCTGCTCTGGAGCCGAGGGCTGCCTGAAGAACGCCAGAAAAAAGGAAAAAACAAGTTACGTTGTCATTTTTTCTCGTTATCACGGGAAATCGAATCCCGTTTTCTCAAAAAAAATAACTTGAGATCTCAAGAAAACAACTGCAATTATCTCGTTATGGGAAAACGGAGGGGAAAAGTATTTAACCATGGCCTTTTAGGGCTTCCGTATGAATGAGTCGCACAGACCACCTGTGAATGTTTCAAGTGAAAGTACATGGTTTTGTTTCTGAAAAGTTTTCCGATTACACTGCAACGTTTAAAAAAAAGATGTTTAGATAGAAACACTGAAAATGATGAATTAGCATGTCGGGCCACTAGTGGGTGCCGTTGTTTGTTTTTGTAATGAAACACAAATACAAGCGGCAGAGAACAATCGGCTCTGAACATTAATAATGGAAGAACACGGAAATTCCAGTGGACAGACAACCAAGTTGGATTGTTAATATGGTGACTGTCAAAATAAAATCACCAAGTCCTGGAGAATACAGACTGGGAGTCATGACACCACGGAGGAAACACTATTCTTAGTGTCCAGCTACTAAGCATGGGCACAACAATACTTACTCAGGCCATGGTGCCCATGCACAGTAGCAGGGTTTCAGACAAGTTGGATTTTCCTCCATCAACACGGAGGCGGAGTCAGAGCGTTTTTAAAAGTTCAGTGGCTCCGAGCTCCGTTGTCCCGTAAACGAACCGACATGACAGCTTTGCGTTTTCATTTGAAAACGTGTCAATGGGACCTCAGATGTGTTGAAGCTGACACCAGTCACTGACAATATCTTCTCTTCAAGCTCAGACAGCAACTACCTGCATGTAAAGATGGTGATCGGTCAAAAATCTCAATCAAGATTTAGCTGAAGACTACGGTTGGATGACGACTGGGAGTTTGGTCAAAAACTTGTCAGATTCACCTTGTACACATGAAAATATCCAAAAAAACACTTCAAGGTAAATCAAATAAATTCAAGTAAATTCAATCTAGCAAACTTTCAACAGAGTCGATTGTCATGGCTCACACTCCATAATGATAACCAATAAAACAAAAATGAAACAAAGATGCTTCACCATTTAGCATCACCATTTAGCATTTAGCATTCACCATTCATTCATATCAAGTCCAGCGGGTCTGAGATTCCATAAATGTTTAAGAAGATTCTAGGACTTGATGGCCTCCATTACCAGTTTTTAATCACTTTGTAGCCAATATGTTGTATTTAACAAATCGTTTTCTTAAATTAACAAGTTTAGCCCTGAATTCTTAATGAACACACCATAATTCAAGTAATAACTTCCAAACTTTACAAAAAAATCATTAAAGTAAGAGCCAGAACTAAAGTACAGCCTTGGAGTTAAAGTTTTCTTTCACATTGTGGCCTTCCAATGTTGAGCATGAAACTTAAGTGACCTTCACAATGATCCATGTTGCACACCCCTTGAGCAGATTACTGCTTTCAAGCTTTCTCTATATTCTTTTTCCAATTTTATAATAGAATATAAAATCCCTATTTTATTCATTATCTAAATACAAATATGAATAAAAACGGCCTATATTTGAATTGTTTGACAGTTTTTTTTCACAAAGGTCACAATGGAGGAGTTTTTGAATGTTCATTCCTCCAGGAGGCAAACACACAAGACAGGTATTGAATGAATCACTTTTTGAGGCATGATAATGAACATCTCAAATGTCAAGCTTCATGAATATCAGACTTTATTTAACAGGAAATTCAGGACATGTGACAACAACTGAAGTTGCTGAGAAGACACATTGTCTTTGTCAAAATCTGAAGAATAATTGTTATATTTGATTAGTTTATATTTTCGTAATATTCAAATTATGATTTAATTGGTTCCAAAATCCCTGGAGTAGATGGTAGATTTCCACCAGAATATTTGTATTCTATAGTGAAAGTGAACAACTGGATCTCAGAGTTCAGTTGAAGAAAGAACATCAGGTACAGAACTTCACTATCACACCTTCACATCCATCTGATTAGATTGAAGAGCCACTGATTAGAACAGAAGGAATCCGTCTGACTGAAACTTTTTCGTGTCTTCACAAAAAACATGAGACAATCTGGAGAAACCTTCCAGAGATTTTGATTGTAATGATGCAACAAGGTTTTAGCAATAATATTAGGTTTCAATACAGGTCAGATTCATTATTGTACATCCAATACATCTTTTCTGGGCAAATCAATCCGAGTGGAAAAGTACAGAAGAGGATTTCTCAGAAACAATGAAAACTAGCTGAGCCCCCGCGACATATTTGTAGATAAGTGGGCAGAACAAACTAAAACCATAATTTTGGGGGTGTTATTTCAAAATTAGATCCGTTTCCCATTTGTTGGCATAAAATCATAAATAATTATCAAATTTACACAATTAAAACCATAAAATGGAGCTGATCCTGTATCATGATATGTACTGCGTGTCAGTTGGTCATCAGTTTGTGATGATATGACTCTCTAAAAGCGTTGGGGAACAATGCTGCCCCCTGGTGGAGTCACATCATGTGACAATTGGACAATGGAATAATGGAAATCAGCTGTTCTAACCTAAAATATATTCTGTACAAACCTCTGACTCCCGTGAGGACGCTCTCCACCCAAATAGAAAGCCAACGGTGGATCATACCACCTCGGACCTCCCTTAACCCGGAGAACAACCCGGGACCAGAACATTCTGGAATGGACGCTACCGTGTTAGTATACACTTTTCTCCGTTAATGACATCGATAAAGGATTATTCTATCTCATCTTAAATATCAAAGTGCACAAGTGGAGAGTTCAGCTGGAAGGGAAACAAATATAAAGTGTGAGATGCTTATTTCTTTTTTGCTTTTTTTCTCAATCAAAAAAAAGTACGGGATCATGCATAAAGTTGATTACAAAATCAAAAATAAAGATTCACAAGTTTAACTTCTATATTTGACAGAAACAATGATAACTGAAACGCAAAAATCAATGCAACTTAGAACTGATGAAATCAGTGTGGAAAGTTAACCTAAAAAACAAGGAAACCTTTTTCTCCTCTATAATCAACTCACATACTAATTAATACTTCTAAAATGAATATCTACAGTGGTGACTGCAACATCTTTCACTTCAGCTATGATATTGTGTGTTTATTCTTGAAGATCTTCAAGAAATATAATGTCTAATGTTAATGCTGTGACACAGACGACAACGATTCTGGGAAACTTCCCACTTTCCAAGGGAATATTAGGAATTTACTCCTAAATGCAGCTTAAACCAACAGACAGCAACAGGTGGGACTCAAAGGCTCATTTAAAGTTATTTTGATGAAATATGCTTATTTATCAACAATTAATACGAAAATAATCCTGAAAATATTTAATCTGATTCACAAAAAAGTCAAACATTTTCAACCAAAAAAATAAAGATCTGATAAATAAGTAAGTGAGGGAATAAAAACCATTAATCCGACAAAGATTATAAACTGGGTTTGTTTGAAGCTCACTCAGACTTTAATTAAGACGATCAATGGCGCAGGAGACACTAAACCAGAACTCTCCTCCATTTCCTCACCAGATTTATTGATCCACACTTTTGAAGTGTTTCCAAGAACTAAAATGTGAAAAAAGTGAAGACAAACACGTTTTTAAAACTCACCCGTCATTTGAAGTTTGTTTCCTCAGACTGCACAGCAGAGCTCTAGTGTGTTTGTGTGTGTGTGTGAGCGAGTGTTCAGGTGGTTCAGCACCTGCAGGACAGATGCATCATGGGAAGGACGCAGCTTTGTTATTCCTTTCCTATCATTTAGAATTTCACTCTAGTAAATGAAAATAACACAAAACCATATTCCTCATTGAATCCACTGAAATATTGTGAATATTTTGTAAGGTTTTCTTAGTTAAATTTGGGATAAAAAATTATTATAGAGTAAATTAGTTTCAATAATCTTTCAACATTAATACTTATTGTTCGCTGTGTAGTGGTCTGGATTTCTCCACGTGGATCAATAAAGTTGATTCTGATGTTAAAATGAATCCTCCCATCTACTTTAATAGTCAAACTATGGAGGGTCAACACCGGTCCATAACGGGGGTTTTTCCATCTGTACTATTCATAATTCATTTCACATGAGCAAACACACTCAAGAAAGAAGAGAATTAATACCTCTGATGGAAGGACACAATAAAATCGAACAGCAAATGTCCCCTGAAGACAGACGTCCACTCTTCAGAGGTCCAGAGGACAAAGTGTAGGATCATCTGATACTGAATGAACCAGACTGCACTTGATGAGGACTTTAGATGGTGATTTATTGTATTTATTATATTTATTACATGGTTTGTGAACACTTTCCTTTCATCCTGTGGTGTTTTTAAGTTTTATATTTGTTTGTTTCCATGAATTACTCAGTGTGGGCTGTTTTAAATTGTCCCTTGTGGATGAATAAAGAATCTTGAATCTTGAATCAAACACCAAATATTGTTATTTAAGAACCAACACAGAGAAATGCATACAAAAATACCAAATTAAATATGTACGCAAGAAAGATGAAATAATGTTTAAAAAGGTAAATATTTAGACAATGACATACATGAATATTTACAGATTGACCGCATTAATCAGAAAATGGATCAGATGGTTTCTCATTGGAAGTTAATGGCCAGTGATCTTGAATGTAGTAAAACACCCTGTCACCTCATTTACAATTCATTTGCACATAAACAAAGTTATCAAGGTATGAAGTCATACTCGCCCCAGCATGCAGGATTTATTAAGGGCTGATAGTCAGTTAGTTGGGGAGAATCACAGCAGGAGAATCTCCAATTGTCTCATCTACATTGTATTTTGCTGCCAAAATGAAAATTGTTAACAACAATGTTCTGTACTGGGATTCAGTGCTTTCTGTATGCCATCACTCCCTGCATGCACCAGGCAGAGAAAACCAAGATGCCGTTTCAGTGTCTGCTCTGCTTGAAATTTGACTGGAAAACCTGTCCGTTGTCCAGCTTTGGCAGGTTGCCCGCTCACTTAGGTGTGTTAACGGTTAAAAACCTGTTTGTGCACACTGATTCATCAGCTCAGTACGAGATATCCGGTTCAGCGCGCCAGAGGTTCTACTGTTTCTACACTTAACGTGTTTATCAGAATAATCATGACAGTAGATTCATCTGGGTTAACACATTCATTTTGACCGCCCTAATGATATCTAATCCGATGTAAAAATGATGAACATATGGTCAACTGGCTCCACACTGTTGTATAGTTATAGTTAGTTTTTGTTAATTTTCCTCTGTGGTGACAGAAGCTGTCTGAGAGGGTCAGAAGTAACATGATCTCCAAAGACCTCCAGGTGCAGCAACATCACACTCACCAAATAAAGTTGGGGCGAAGGTTGTTTTTTGTCCGCATGTACTTATAGTTTCACAACTTTTCGCCAAAACTATTGACCCTGAATGTAAGAAAGGCTCAGGGATGATTTGTCATCATCCAAGGACCAATCCATTAGATTTTAGGAGCGAACAGATCCTGGGGAGGTAAGATATTTACTCCATTGTAGA